>KN883523.1:70655-88455 GCA_000934455.1 Apostichopus parvimensis | reverse complement strand
ACGCCACTGTCCATAGGAAATGGTTTTTTTTTTATATGTATAGGGTACATGCGCAGGACATTCCTTCTTTTGTTCATGAAGTTTTTGTTGTCGGGATAGACCATTATAATTAAGGCAAACTGTTATAAGAATGTGTTTCAGTAAGGGTGGTATACGGTGAATGAATAAATCATACCATTCCAAATAAACAACTTGTTTCGTCAAAGAGCGGAAAGGCCCATTACGTTACGTGTTGGATTAACCGGAAGCTACTATATAGGCATTCCTGAAATAGAAGAAGCTCTCCTTTCTTCATCGGAATTGTAAGCCCATAAACTTGCATTGAACCAATAGAAAGAACAATCAGAAGTCGGTGAGAGCCTTACGTTTCATCAGATGTCAGATATCCAGTCGTTGGAACAGTCAAGAGAATTTCGCTGTAAGTTATCACCCTGCTGAATTAGAGATGTATGTATGTATGTCTGTATGTATGTATATTAGATCCTCCTGGAGGCAGGAACTCGCGAAGAGGCCATAATTGGCTTATCAAAGCCGCAATCTGACCGAAGTCAACGTCCATGATTATGAATTGTCAATTGTCAACAACTCTGTAACTGGACGACATACATTAATCTTGGAGTGACTGGCGAACTCGGGACCTTATGATTAAAAGGCACCGGCGTTAACCACTGAGCTAACACTTCTTAGATCATATCTCAGCCTTTCTGTCTAAGATCACGTGAGTATCTGTTCTTTCCAAGGGACGCGTGATACACAGTTGACATATCATCGTCTTGATCATATGGCTATAGAAGTCTTGATGTATTGGGGCCTGAGAGTGGATCAGTTAAGTAGTTTGGTTGTTTTGTCCAGGCTGTAATTGGATGTATTTTCTTTTATTGTTAAACAATATTGTTAAACAATATATGGAGAGTTATTAATATCAAATGACGTTCTTTGGGAGCATATATGAGCCATCTGGCATAATAAATCGCAGCATGTCTTTGACTTACGATGGGTGCGGTTTGGCGATAGTTGAACCGCCGAGTGCCAGTATGTTTGCTTTACATGCTAACTTATATTCTAGAGTAAATTTCATGGTGTATAGAAGATAGAAGATCACACAGATCACATGATCTAAATATCTGATAAAGACCAAACTTAATTATGTTACCATATGATAACGCACAGATATATCACTTAAAGGAAGAACACCAAACGTAAAATAATATTCAAATAATCCTCCAAAATTCTTAAAACATATTAAAACTGCATTATACCGAACACCGCTAATTTTTACTTGTAATTAATGGGCGGGGTGGGGGTGGGGGCAGGGGGTAGGAGTTGCTTGTTTCGTTGCGTATAATATAATCCCACTAATATATCTATAGTCTCTGTTTTTATGATGAATGACGGCGCTAGTTTGAAACGCTTTGCTATTTCATAGGAAATGATGCAATAGCTCTTAAAAGCATCCGTATATTCCAAAAAAGTATAATATCATGAAGGACGGTATAACACTCCTCTAAAAGTCAAAGCTAGTTTACCGGTTTGGTCCGACCCAGCCATATAGGCTCTACCCTCTGTTGGCTAAGATCATGTGTAGTATATCTGTTCTCTTTCGAGGGGAATGCACACAGACGATGATCACACAGTCACAGTCCCGATGCAAGGGGACTGGGGTTGAGAGCGGATCAGTCGGCGACTTTTTCTTAAAAAAGTAGCCTATGTTGCAAATTCGAACTTGAGGAGTTGGGGAGAGGCGCTTTTTTAAGGGTCAGGGTATTTTAAGTTTAATTAACGCTTGTATTGATATGACTTTTCATTACACCATATAGGCTCTTCACTCTGTTCCAAATTCGAATTTCAGGAGTGGGGGGGGGGGCTGTATTTTCAGGGTCAGGGAATTTAAGTTTAATTAACGCTTGTATTAATATGACTTTTCATTACACCATATAGGCCCTACCATCTGTTGCGAATTCGAATTTCAGGTGTGGGGTGGGGGGGGGCGGTATTTTCAGTGTCAGGAAAGTCAAGTTTAATTAACGCTTGTATGATATGACTTTTCATTACACCATATATAGGCCCTACCCTCTGTAGCAAATTCAAATTTCAGGAGTGGGGGGGGGGCGGTATTTTCAGGGTCAGGGAATTTAAGTTTAATTTACGCTTGTATTGATATGACGCCATAAAGGCTTTACATTCTGTTACGAATGGGAATTTCAGGGAGGTGGTGTGGGACAGGGGGACAAAACGTCCGCTCTCGGGAGTGGTCTAATGGGAAGGGTGTCCCTCAAATTGATTTTTTTTGTTTCGGTAATAGGGAGCTTAGATGCAAAGTGCTGCTATCATTTCCATCATCGTAAATGCATTTGTGCATTCTTTGTTGTTATAAAAGGTATATAAGCCATTTGGAAGAATATTTCGGGATGAAGTGAGGAGGCACGTGTCCCAAATGCTCTCAGTGTCTGCAACCCTGCCTATATTAACGATATCAATCATTAACAAATACATAAAAATACGCGAAGGTAAAGGTATCTCATATCTCTATCTATTGATCAAAAGCACGCCGACTATCAAGAACCGTACAACGTACGGAAGTTTGACTAAAGCTTTTAATCACTGAATCAAAGTTAATTTGTTCAGAGAAATGTCTTTCTATGCTTAGTATATCATAATGAGGAAAAAGTGCTTCCGAGAAGCATATCACAACGTGCTTTAAAAACAAGTAGTCTATATCCAGTATCATATATATCGTAGGTATTTATTTTCTTCTGTTATTGAAAGTTTCTGTGGGGAGCACTTGGCTCTCTGCACCCTCAGGCTCCCCCCACCCCCTAGCACCCTTCCCTATATCTTTAGTTATACATTTATACCCAAGTTTTGGTTACAACATAGCCCTATCTTACTGTTTTGATATGTTTAATGTTTACCCTTAGAAGCAAGGTCCATCTTATTTGAAGATCGTCTCATAGATGGTGATTCACTCGATAAACCTTTTCGTAAATAAAAAAGGTTCGGTAATCAATGTTACCTTTTGCATATAATGTCATTACATGTTGGTTGCATAAAATGAATCCACCGAAAGGTTATTACATTGCTGCAGTTCCGTTTGGACGTTGATAGGTGTTACCATAGCGTAATAATCAAACGTAAAAGTAGGTTAAGTTTTAGGTACGGTAATGTGTTGATTCTGGTTGGTATTTTACCTGTACCGACTTAAAAAGATTTCTTTAATCTCAAGTAATTATATATTATGAGAGGTTCGGTAACCGGATGTTTCTCATCTATAGCAGACAAATAACACAGAAGAAATAATGTCTCTTTCTGAAAAGGTCCGCCAAGATCGGCTAGTTTCATACATCATTATTGTTCAAAGGAAACTAAACCGGAACGCTGTTACGACTTATTAAAACTTTTCTGGTTTATTAAAATAGAACAGTTTAAGGTAAGTTTAATTTGATAATTTCTAAATGTTATCATGGTATGAAATTTCACACTAATCATAATCACTGAAAAAGCCTACGGTGCCACTTGTGCAAAATGTAATTAACATGCTTTCAAAGTTGCAATGCTACGTAGCCTAACTTATTACAACATCGAAGGAAGCCTATCCAGTAGTTCTTCTTGGTGTTTATATCGTCGTTGTGTGTTCTTAAACAACGCTTGTAATCATGGGCGTCCGCAAGGTTGAGCATCGAGGGGGGGGGGGATCAAAATTTCAAACTACTATAGCTCTCTGGGGCTTAGTCCTCTAGCCCCTACTGGGCTTTTCAAATACATTCCAATAAAACTGAATTCTTCTTTCAAATGTATTTTTGTGCTTAAAATTAAACATCTGAGAAGGGGAAATATCACAGCTGAAGTCCCCAGGACCCCAACAAGACTCACAAATTGTACATTCCGGAGAAAACGGAGGTGACAAATATATTTAAAAAACCATGTTTGAGCTTGAGTGAATATGTACTTTTCTTTTCATTGCTGCACCACTTGTTGCTATACGCCACCTCCCCGAGCTCTATACACCCGACAAAACCGATTCAGTTTTTTTTTACGGTTAACCGAATAATTCTTTAATTCTTTCTGAACGATCCCCACTTATTAATGGTGATAACTCGATGATCTATAATAATATGACTTATATAGCAGCATTTTGAGTTTTGATTGGAATTTTCTCAACCTAATGAGTATAACTCCAAATAAGTTTGTAATTGATCAAACTATATAAGAAACTCTCCTACACACATTGTAAAAGTACATTTTCGTCACTATACTTGGAAATGAAACTTTGCTAAAGAAACTAATGAGTTACTTATTTATGGGATTTTACTGTGAACCAGTATTGAACATTTGATATATTTATCGATTTCAACTCATAAAGCTGTTTAAAGTGCAAGTATAATATTCAGTTCAGTGGCTTGATACATTGGATTTATATAGTGAATACAGTTTAGTGTTTGATAGTGTTTGATGGTGTTTGATGGTGTTTGATGGTGTTTGATGGTGTTTGATGAGGTTTGATGGTGTTTGATGGTGTTTGATGATGTATTGATGGTGTTTGATGGTGTTTGATGGTTTTTTATGGTGTTTGATTATGTTTGATGGTGTTTTAATGGTGTTTGATGGTGTTTTGATGGTGTTTTGATGGTGTTTAATGAGGTTTGATGAGGTTTGATGGTGTTTGATGAGGTATTGATGGTGTTTTGATGGTGTTTTGATGGTGTTTAATGAGGTTTGATGAGGTTTGATGGTGTTTGATGAGGTTTGATGGTGTTTGATGGTGTTTGATGATGTATTGATGGTGTTTTGATGGTGTTTGGTGGTGTTTGGTGGTGTTTGATGGTGTTTGATGGTGTTTGATGGTTTTATGGTGTTTTATGGTGTTTTGATGGTGTTTGATGGTGTTCGATGGTGTTCGATAGTGTTTGATGGTGTTTGAAAGTGTTTGATAGTGCAGTTACATATATGTTGTAAGGCTTTTTTTTTAATGCAAACGGTTTCGTAAGAAAGTTTGCCAAGCCTATAATGAGTAATATTCATAATAAGATTGTAATTGACCAAACTAAAATGACACTCTCCGAGAGTTTTTAACCAAATGAAGGATAAGTAAAGTTAAAGAACTTAATTCAATCCTGAACATGTTTGTGATCCGGACAATATTTCATTAGTAAACATTATAAACACACTCAGATTAAAGTAAACATGGAAATTTCAAAATATTAAACTTTTTAATCCACTTCTTGATATGAAATTTGGCTACTAGTCAAACTAATAAAACTAACACACTCCATTGATATGAGATTTTAGTGTAAAACAGGCTGGATATTTTTCTTAAATCAAAACCAATCTCAAACAGCTGCTTTAAAGCAAAGATCTGTCACCTTTTTGCTACTTCAGTAACATGTCTTTTCACACGCCATCGTTGCTATAGACCACCTGATAAATACACCTTTTGCATATTTCGAGATTATGTATATACCTACGTCTATAAAGTATTGAATTACGTACAGTTTGTTACTGATAGGCCACTTAACGGTTATGAACAGGATGAAATCATGACGTCATTTCCTTCCTACTTTGACAAACACCGCCGTCGTCAAGTCAAGGAAATCTTCTCTTTTTTTTAATCTAGCCTGTACTTTTGTTTTTACTAGTTGATTAATTAGCCTAAAGTATAGCTCCATAATGGCCTCGAAATCGTTCTTTAACTTCTATAATAAGCAAACACCCGACATTTTTGTTTACAGCTGCATGTATATGGTGTAAGTTGAATTATGACTAGAAAGACTGATTGGAAGTCAATACAACCTAAAGTCGAGAAATTTGTATGAGGAAGGAAAAATTAAGTGAACTATATATTAACATAGTACGAGTATAAAAGAGAATAGCAATGTGCTTGTTTGCAACAATTTGGGACAAGAATAATTTTTTTAACTCCATTGTACCCCACCCCATTCCACCCACCCCAACCTTACCTTCCCGTATCCCACATCCACCCACCCACTTCACCCCACCCGCCCCACCCCACACATGAATACATCTTCATCGTACCCCCTGACCAACTCATTCATTCATTATCATTCCAGACATTCACGAGCACTT
Organism: Apostichopus parvimensis; assembly: GCA_000934455.1. NCBI lineage: Eukaryota > Metazoa > Echinodermata > Holothuroidea > Aspidochirotida > Stichopodidae > Apostichopus > Apostichopus parvimensis. The sequence goes on along the minus strand of KN883523.1, from coordinate 82,374 downwards.
TCTTGCAGTGACGAATCCAAATTTTCTCGAAGGGAGGGAGCTTGAGGAAGGCGTGGGGTAGGGGAGAGGGAGTGAGGGGGAGTCAAGTATCGGTAGAATACAAGAAAGCATCAAAGGAATACACGGGGTGAAGAGGGTTTTTCACACAGGTCTTAAACAATGTTAAATGTTTGCAGCTAATTTTCATGGGAAAGGGAGGGGATGGTGGGAGGAGGGGAGGGAGTAGCGAGCCCCGGGACTCCTCCCTGCACCGGTCCCTGTGTTGTGCCTTTCTGTCTTGTCCTGAATCCCTCATGTTCCTATCCAAACTTACAAATGTTTATGACTGCCCTGGAGTTATATAGATATTACTTGTGGAAGTGTTCAAAGGGGGTGTTTGTGGGTGTGTGTGTGTGTACCTATTTAAGGTGACTGTAAATGTGGGGTGACTAAACAGTGCTTGTGAACTCATTTATCGTTAAACTTAGATGATTTCTCTTATCATAACAACAAATACCAAATTTAGATAATATGTGATATGTATCACTTTTATCACCTTCGGTGTGTTGACAATATTCCCTAAGCTTTGGTAAATTAAACGGTTTAACACACTCTTGACACAATCTTTGACAGACCTTTAATCACTACTGTTTGGACTTTGATCCACTTAACCGGAGTAAAAATAATTAATAGTTTACAAGATAAATTATCTCTTTCTCGACGTCGTTAAAAAAATAAATTAGAGATAGTTGATCTCCAGGCTTGCTTTTGGAGATTTTACAAACTTTAAAAATAATAATAATAATAATATAAACAAAGGGACGCCGGGTTCAATTTATTGCCTTGCTCTTCTTCTATATTATTTAACGAGAAGTAACTTAGGTTTAAAAATCAGTCAGGCTGTGACATTCCTGTAGTTCCTAGGTCGTCCAATTGTCTATGTTACATATAGATTAAACTCTAACTAATTTTGCATTTTCTTTCAGTTGCTATTGTTGGATTTTTTCTTTTCACTTTCAAGACCGCACAGCTCCAGACAGGACAAACAAAGTACCATCTTTTGCAGACGGATTTATCCTGAAGGAATGTTTATCTAACTTGGATTAAAGAACTTTTAGCAAGATGAATAAAAATCGCAAAATATGTTGTTCTTCAGTTTGTGGTGGAATCACTCTTGCCATCGGAATATTACTTCTCCCGATGACCGTCATTATCGTTGACGTCATTGTTGAACACGTAAGTAACAATGAACATTGCTCATCATTTTTAATAAAAATGGAATAGCTTAGTCAAAAGGAACCTACTACACTCTTAACCCTCCACCCCTACCCCCCCCCCCCCTTCGTCCACCTATCCCTACTGGTCGTAGTCGAGTAAGTATACCAGTATTTAAACGTACATTTTCTTGACGTCATAGCGGTGCTGTGGTAATAGTTTGGAAAAAAGATAACAAAATTAACTACAGATTGATAGTTTTCATCAAAGTAATTTACAATAACTCTTCAGTTGAGCTTCTTTATAATCTTTTATAATCAGCAGTTACTTTTACGACGCTTAAGCGCCCATAAATGTGGGAGAAACCCGCAATGGCTTATGGATTACAACTTTCACGTCGGGTGGCTTCCATTTTTTTTTTTAATGGAATCTTTTCAATTTAGTAAGTCATTTCAGATGGGAAAACCGTCGATTGCTCTTGTATGAAAAACCCACCTTACTATGACCCGGCCGGGTATCGAACCCGAAACCTCCCAATTACTAAGCCTCATAGCTGCAAATGTCACCGCCTTTATCCACTCGGCCACAGCACCGGTCTGTTGCAATGTTCTCTCTATTTCGGCTCAATTGATCTTCTGGTGAACCCAGTCAAATGAAACCATGCCTCGCCCTCACGATGACCCCCATCCACTCATTTTCGTAGACCAATACGCTGGTACTATCTAAACTATATCAACAACGCCTCAAGACCATTTAGTTATTATCGTGCATTAATGTTAGAGATCATTCAACTAATTTCCGCTCCATGCACTGCAGAACAGCAACTCCGCCCTCTTAGCTGAACTTGGCTCACCAACCCACTCCTTAAGATTGCTTTTGATCAAGTAACACCCATAGCTAATGCAAAAAAATCCAAAATCACGCGATTAATATGAGACCAATGGTATTAATTCTACTTCGACTCTAACTCTTCACTGCTAAATAAATCAAAAGATAAGTGAATCATTATGTGTATACACAGTGATATGCACCAGCCGATATTTTGTGTTTTTCATTTTTTCATATATATAATATTCATTAAACTTCACAAAATGAGGTAGGTAACCTTAGGTTTTACCGCTCACACCTTCAAGATTTCGAACATGGTCGCCGGCTAGTTGGAATCGGACTTTGACTAGCATTTAGCGAGTACCCATGTATCACTCATTTAACCAATCATCCTTCTACTCCTCCCAACTTATAACTCGAGACAATTTCACTCAGAGGCGATTACTTCAGCATTGTATTGTATATATTAATTTACATTTAACACTCCGATGTTTGTGTAACAGGCGGTGATCCTCAAACCTGGTACTATTGCGTATCCTGTGTGGGTTGAGGTTCCTGTCCCATTTTACCTGCAGTTTTGGATTTGGGATCTTCAAAACCCAGACGAGTTCTTGTTAGGAGCAAAACCGCGTCTCGAACAAAAAGGCCCCTACACTTGGACGTAAGTTTTACCATTTCAATTTGATTGTCCTTTACGCTATAATTCAACGTGAATATAAACATAGTTTAGTCACACCATCCATTGGTTATTGTAATTTTTACTTTTGAAGAAAAGTCACAAAAGATAGAGTCTGAACAAGAAAACCTAACAACTTGATCCACCCCCCCCCCATCCCCAACCGCAGTCCCCCTACCGCGAGACTGATTTTTTTTTATTTGAAGGAGTAAGTCTACATAACCTTTGTTTGACCAAGTTGACGGAGTTGGTTCTCAGGAACCATGCAGGAAACATAATGTAATATTAATAATAATAATAATATTTAGATTTATAAAGTGCAGACATATCCACCGATTACGGTCTCAATGCGCATGACAATATTACCCTGGTTCCCTGGGTAATCTGTCAAACAAAGAGACAATCCCTCCACATGGCAGCAGCTAAACAGTGCCCAATTGACAACTTATCTCACAGGTCCCCATTTATACACCTGGGTGAAGAGAGGCAATGGAGATAAAGTGCCTTGTCTAAGGACACGACGTTATGATCTGGCCAAGACTCAAACTTGCAGGACTCGAACCTGTAAACCTTAAATCACAAGTCTACTACCTTTAACCACTTTAATGCATGGCTTTAATGGTACTCGAACTAATTGGCTTCAAGATGACCTTTTTGGTAATATACTGACGTCACTGCTCTGAATCCCGTTCTGGTCAATATTTTACTTCTGGTCAAAAATTTTTTCTAATTTCCCAGTCATTTCTGTTGCTTGTCCTATTGTTTATTTGTGTAAACAAATTTGTGTAAACAACCATCACCAACAACAATAATAATAGCAACAAGAACACACAAAATGTTAAGGATTACTTCATTTGCTGCAATAAATAATATCTTTCTCTTTATTTTTATTTATTTTTGGGGGGTTTTCTCTAACATTTTTGTCAATGATTTCCATTCTTCAGGGAATACAGACCAAAAGATGAATCCACCATTGTTCACAACGACAACGGAACAGTCACATTCAGAAACAAAAAACGTTTTATCTTTAATCCAGAAATGTCAGTGGGACCCCAGACGGATACAGTCACCACAATCAACATTGCCGTCTTCGTGAGTGTATAACCTATACGTTCTACTATCAATTTAATCGAGGAATGCCGATAATAGTTTATAAGAAGTATGCAAGAAAATCATTTTAACAAATAAATATTCTTTTACTTCCTTATTTATTCGCAGTCAATATTGATATGGCTTTCCTCCTTCTTCGAGACTTGAAATAACTAAACAAACACAAAAAAAAAAACTGATCTTTACTGTAAACTGCTTGTTTGTTTGAGGAAGTATCACAACTGGAGCAGTTGTAAAGGACAAAGATTTCGCCCAACAGACTCAGCAAATATCAATTAATCCACCTTAGCTATGAGTATCGGATGATTAATCCGTATTTACTCATCACCAGTACTATAGGTTTCATCGTTATGTTCCAAAATTCAATCTATAATCGAAAAATTATAAAAGTCTAACAACGTGTTGCATATATTAGACGAAAAGACAAAATTAAATACAATTTTGACAGAACATTGCGGTAAATCTGATGAATCTGATTCGCAAACGGAACAAGGTTTATAGAAAAAAAAACTTTAATTTTTTTAGAGAGTACAATTTATATAAAGATTGTTATGTGAGGAACTAAGCCTGTCTTATAGTTCTGCGGTGCGTGTCATATACGTGTTATTTTAACACGGATGAATACGATGTATATCAGTTCGCCCAGCAGAATTTTTGCTACTTTGCTCAACTACATGCCACCTATGTATTGGTATAAGTGGTCTTAATTCGGTATGGGAAAGAGATATCAATTCCCTCAACAGAATGTTAGGAAGGAAGGTAACAATCACGCACCTCAACTCGCCCCCCCCCCCCCCCCTCCTCTCAGAAATAAAAGAATGATTTACCGTAAAAGATGTCGGCGTCAATTGCTCATATAGGTAACCCGAAAACGTCTATATGCAAAGCAACCACGTAAATTGGCACCCTTCCCACCGCTCCCCCCTTCCTCCCTTCCGTCCCCCAATTTACCGATAAATTCCTACAGAGGTCCAATCCTTGATAATAAAGTACTAATAACCCTTAAAGTTTAAACTTAATGCGATATCATTTTTCCAAACGGCATTCGATAATAACGTTGCTACCGGTTTTCTCGTTTATTGATGAATTTTGATGTAATATTCCTGTCATAATTAAAATCCATTTTCAATTGTCTCTCTGTTAATGTATAGGCGGTGGCTCATATCATACGATATCAACCAAGAAGACGTAAAGCTCTCTGGAATATCATCCATCAGAGATCAGGTGCTCAACCTATCGTGACTACAACAGTAGAAGAGATACTCTGGGGCTATGAAGACGACTATCTAAAACTAGCACAAGACCTCCTAGGAGAGGATGTCATACCTCTTACACACTTTGGAATCATGCTAGGGGTGAGTCATAGCTACGTCTCTTGGGGGAATGTGTGTGGGTTGGTGGGTGGGAGGGAGGGGGCGTTAGTTTTACCCTCGATAGAAGGATTGAAGGGGATAAGAAGATGACTATGCCCTTAACTAACGCAAGGTCTCTTAGTATAGTTGAACTTACACATATTATACACCTTTGAATCACTTGAGGGGTAAGTCATGTGTACGCGAAGATAGTTATTATAAGTAGAAAATCTGGACGGGATGGGGGCGGGGCGGAAGAGGGTCATTAACACTCAGGGGAGGGTATGCATTATAGTATGATGGTAACTGCAAATTATTTACATCCACAACACAAGCACTGTTGAGGGAGGCTGACATCGTCCCTATTACACTCTTTAGAATCATATCAGTTGTCACAAGGCAGAAAGAATTGGGAACTGGGGGAGTTGTAGTTTACTCCCGATCGAAAGAATGCTATGGGAATATGCTATGAATATGATTATTCAAATACAACACATACATCTGTTAGGAGAAGGTATACCATACCTGTTACACACCTTGCAACATTGTTCAGGTTAAGTCGTAGGCACGTGACTAGGTTGTCACATGGGAAGGGAATCATATGGGGAATTAAGAGGTAGGCTCACTGTCGAGTACTGCGAAATGCTTCCGTGTAGTTTATTTATTTTTCGGTTGATTAATTTTTCAAATTTTCCTATTTGACTATCTGTAAAGATAAAAGTTAGATTCACCATATTTGTTAAGTCGATTAAAAAAATGCAGTCACGTGATTTTAACACCCTCAGCAAAACAACACGGGTGACGGACTTTGGAACGTTTTTACGGGAGAAACTGACATAATGAAAGTCAACCTCATAGAAAAATGGAATGGAATGTCAGAGCTACCGTACTGGACCACACCAGAAGCGCGAATGATAAACGGAACAGGTAAAGATATTTTCCATTTAAGCTAGGTTAAAGGTGACACATGCACCGACTGACAACCAGAAGACAATCTTGTGGGCCAAGAAGTGGGAATTCAGTGAAATGTCATACAAATCAATGAACCCGTGTATAGTTACAGTAAGAATATTGAAAGTATACGTAATATTATCTACATCTTCATGTTTTCAACCGACTACAATAGACGCGGAACACTATGTACTATCATAGGTAATTTACCCATTCAATTGCCACCACCGGTAATTGCCATTACCCTCACTATCAGCTCCACCCCACCACCCTTCCTGCAATATCCCAAACCCCACTGAAATACAAGCTATAAGTCAATACGTTTTCCGTCAAACTTTCTTCGACTGTAGATGGCACAGTACAGCATCCGTTTGTGAAGAAAGAAGAGACATTTTACGCATTCATTCCTCTCGCTTGTAGGTAAGCAAAACAAGTTAACTACAAAATACATTGATACATTTCATATTTCGTGCAGTCGGTTTGTTTCTTTCATACTCATATTTGTTGGAGTTAGTTTGCACCCATTTGGCAAAATTAAAAAAAAAAAATTGTAAACTGTCCTTTCATGTCATGCTGCAAAGCACTTATACTGACAGTATGATCAATATGAATATCCTGTTTATATCAGATAAGGTTATAGGGAACTGTTCATACTGTCAATACGAGGGTTTCGATATTATATGGACCTCATATGAGAGGACAATCAAGACAAGTATTAGCATTAAGAAATTTACCTTTCTGTCTTCATTGTATGCAACCGTTCGTAAGAGTATACGTGTGTGTGTGTGCTGGCGTATCTGGGATGTACGTGTTTCTATGTTAAGTGCCTTGATTCATAGCAGCATTTTGGGGCAGGGGATGGTGGAAGGGGGTCCCTCTACTTCATTATTTTCTTCACCTTCCAGACCATATTATGTAGTGCAATATACATCACTGTATCGTCTGTGTTTTACGATAGGCTTTATGCATACCATGCGATGTCCTCCTCTCAGTCCCCCGTCCCAATCCCCCCAACCACCACCACCATCGCGAACCACCCACTTCCAGCTCTTGTCTCCATGAAAAAGAACTTATTCAAACGATTGTCATTACAAAATTGTTAGCAATACTGTTATTGTTGGTAATCCCTGTTATTTATAGACAGGTGTATTCTCTACAGATACACATACAGATACCCAGCAATAGCTCAAGAACTCTTAAAGTAGTTTTCTATTTGCTATTCATCCTGTTCGCAGAACTGGTGCAGCTGTATACGAGGAAGACAGAAAATATCACCGTGTGCCAGTGCTACATTACGTACAACCGGAATGGTTATTTGCCAGTCCTGATATTAATCCCGATAATATTGGCTTTTGCGTCCCAGATGAATTTACATGTCCACCGTCGGGTCTCGTGAATGCCTCAGTATGCTTCTATCGTGAGTTGTTTGATATCGTAAGGTTTTTTCAAGTTTATTCTCTCCCTCCTCCCGAACATCTAGACCGGAAGTGAGAGTGTCCGGGGGTTCAGCCCGAAGGCCCGTGGTCAATAAGGGCGCCAAGGAACTTATGGTGGGGTCTAACAAATATGGGATAAAGAATATGATTATTCTCATTTTCATATATACTTAATGGAAAATACATAGTGAGGAAATTGGGGGGGGGGGTCCGATGACAGATGACTGCCCGCGTGGCACGAACTGACTTTCGATACCTCCGTCACTACCACATGTACATCACTGTCTTGTAATATCAAAATATCAACCAACTACCACCATCCCATCAGACCCTACTCCAAAATACAGGTATTTTGCCCATGTTTTAAAAAGTGATAACAAGCTTATGAGGAATAATGTTCAGCCTTCATTCATGTGAAAGTTTTTCGAAATAAAGCAGAAAATTAACCTTGCATTTGAGCGTTTTTCCCCTTCAAATATGATCATCAAAGACATTGAACCTTGGTCACCAAAATGCAAGCGTTACCTCACCAACTGATATTAGCCTCAGTTGCATTCGGTTCCCTTTCATCAGAATCATTGTAATTAGGGAAATGTATAGTTTATATGTCTAATGAAGTATCACGCTCAGGTCAGACGTGAGGGGTAATGGGAAATATACAGCCCCGCCTCCTCGGACCCCTGATCAATTAGGGGCAAGGGGAATTATTGCATAAACAATACCATATTCTGATGTTCAAATACTGTCGGCCTACTTGAGCAATAATAAAGACTTCAAGAATAGGCCCAGGGGGTTATAATTGACCTCGGGACCGGACCTAGCTCTTGGCAATCCTGATCCCGATTACCACGGAACGAACAGGCACAACACTAACCGAGAATGTGATGAAATACGTTCTAGCTGCAACTCACGCCCCTCCCTCACCCATTCCGCCCTCCTGTACATGATATACGGCTTGGCCAATATGACGTTAAAGTGACATCTACGCCAATAAACCATTGTTGTTATATGCTGTTATTATATTAGATGCTCCGGTCTTCCTTTCCACTCCTCACTTCCTCTATACGGAGCAGAGTGTATTGGATATGGTTGAAGGCATGGCACCCAATAAAGAAGAACACCAAATCGCGGTAGATGTGGAACCAGTAAGTTATGCATATTCATATGCATATTCACGATTCAGGAAGAAACAACCACCCAGTTATCACATAAGCTTAATTGTAAGGTTATATATCCTATAGACAGTACATTTCAATGAACAAAAAAAATTAAAAGTACATTTCCTACGCATATATCCTTCACAAACAGGAATATTTCGTATGGATTTTTCCATAGCAAGAGTGTGAAATATTGGCTACTGTATACTCTCAACTGATGAATATTTTACAATGCTTTTAATTTTAAATTTTTAATGCTTTAAAGTAACCATATAGCCTACTTTTTAAGAGAAAAACTCTTTCGTCATTTCTATTTTTTTCCATAAATTGGGAAATCTGTCCTGTTTGCATGTTTTCCGAATTTCAGCAATACGATTGCGTAATTAATAATTAAAGTGATATTTATTTGCCTTGCAGGTTTCCGGTGCGACAATGAAAGGAGATATCAGAGCTCAAGTCAATGTTTTCATCAAAGATTATGACTTCGTTAGGTAAGTTACCGTGGAGATAGTTGCCATAGATATAGGCAGGATGGTCCAGTTTGGGCAAACTGGAGGGCTGTATGGGAGGAAATTGTGATGTAACCCCCCTCCCCCACCCTCTGGATGCGGTCCTCAGGCTCCTGATTGGTAACCCCGGCAAAGAAATGGCTATATAGCGATCACCGCTAACTGTAAGCCATGAGTTGCTCAGTTGTAACGTACGGTGTTTGTAATCATGACGTCACTGGTTTGAATCCCATTCTAGCCAAGTATTTCTTCTTTACTCTTGGCAAGTTTTATTGCTAATGTTCATCTGCGTTGCCACCCTCCCTCCTCCCTCCCTGCTCCCTCCCCAAACAAATAACATAAAAACTGCTAGAAAGTCAAATGATGCTCAAAACATACACCAGCCTCTATCTGTCAACATTAAAACCATGTCTCTCACTCAACCTGTTATATATATATATATTCTTATTTTGTTTTTCAGTGGTTTAGAGACTATCCCGACGGCTTATTTTCCAATACTTTGGCAGAATGAGGTATGTTTGTAAAGACGGAACATGGTATCTCATAACGATACCAAAATAGAGTCATTAAGGTGATAGTAATGATAACGTGCACTGTTTACTGATGTGTGGTTTATCAATTATATTACTGAAATCAACTGACATTAATAAATCCGCACAACTACTTGTTAAAGTACTTTTTAAACTTATCTTATATCGCATCAAGGAATATCTAGTACATGATAGTTGATTTAACAACTTCTAATTAACGGTTTGTTACTTCATAGGCATATGGACATCACAAAGTGATACAAAGACTTTTTTCTTTGAAAATTAACGCACTTTAGTTTCAATGTGTAAAACCTTATAAACTGCATCGTATACTATATAGGAAGTATATTGTTTCGCTATGTATATCCGCGACGGTATCATATAGCAGGAACTTGTATGACATTGTGTCTTGAATGAAACGCACAAAAAGCGAAAAGAAGAAGAAGAAGAAACAACGAATTTTTTTGTGATCGAGAAGTAATATCTACAACCGTCTTGAATCTCTCCACCACTGCCCCTCCCATTCCCCTCTCTTCACTCCACCCCCTCGTCTTACTGGTATTCATCGATTATTTCCCTCCCATTCCCTTAGCTTCACTCCACGCCGTCGTATAACTGGTATTCATCAATTATTTCCGAAGCGGGGTGAATCCTCTTCAAATAAATCTCTATATTTATCCCTAAACAGAGTGCAGGCGTACCGGAAGACATTGCGCGGGAATACTTCTTGAAGACTCGCCTTCCTCTCATAATGATAGTGGTGATCACGTCTCTGCTTCTAGTGGGAGGAATAGGTTTATTGGTATGGCTAGGAATTCTCTTGTATGACAAGAACAAACAGGACCCAAAGGTAGGTGGCGAATATTTACTCTGCAGTGACCAAACTTGTTCCTCATCATAGCCTACCTTTCCAAGCAAAACCTTTCCCCTTTCATTTGTCGACCTTGTTTCATTTCCAGCAGAGCGGCGATTGGCCTCTATCGTATGTGATATCCTTGTCTATATTGTAGTGCGCCTGCGCGCTACAATACGATACCTACATGACTGGACGTTGAAACATTAAGTATCATATAGTCTATGTACATTTGCAGTTTCAGAGGCTAGCTGCGTAGGCAACTTATTCTGAGCATGTCACGGCGCTCACAAGCGCCCTCACTTTGTAGGTACCTACATGACTATACTCACTGGTGTGTTGTCCGCCCAAAAATAACACCATTGGCAACCGAAAAATTCTTCCTAATACTGCAAGCACTCGCACTACGCACTACAATACTGCGTATTTACAGGCAAATGCAGTTCTAGTTTCTTTCTGTTTTCTTGCTCTTCAGATTGTATCAAACAAATCCGAACATGCGTTAGAAGGTAAGGTCAATCCTTCGGTGCAGGTCAAGGACGAGAAGAAAGCTGACGACGATCCATATGAAGATATTCAAAAATCAGACAGCAGTATGGATGTTCTGTGAACGGATATGACGTCAGTGTTGTACCGGAAGTAGCTGAAATAATACTGAAGTAACCAACAGATATATAAAATATAACATGTTACTAAGTTCATTTGAATGAAAATCTGTATATGTATATATAAATTAATGTATTGAAAGAATTCATAGATAAAATGAGCATTCTCATCGTTTTGGCATGTCTATTTGAAAAGATCACGGCAACAGTGTAGGTCTAAGCTTATCATTGTGAACCTCCAACGGGGTTCATCAGCGGTTCAACAGCGGTCCTAATATCGCGGAACTAGATAGGTCCGCTATGACAGCGCCATCTCAGTGTTGATTTAAGGCAATGCTGCTCTAGTAGACTCGTATAAGCCTATATGGATTGGGCCGAAAGAGACAGTCTTCTTGTAGGATTAAACTGGCTTTGATGAGGAGTGGGTTTTGCGAAAAATGTATATATTCAAATATGTATCTATCTATATCGGTCCATATATTGACGAAGTCTTCATTGAAGTTACTGTCAACCATGCT
>KN883523.1:19901-32684 GCA_000934455.1 Apostichopus parvimensis | reverse complement strand
CATCTGAAGATTGAGATAAGTGGAAAGATGATCCTCCTCTTTGAGATCTTGAAGCTAGCAGCTGCCGTCGGAGAGAAGGTGTAAGTTATTTTTACATATAAATATACTAAAATGCCTTCCAGTGCCATCGGAGAGAAGGTGCAAGTTATTTTTACATATAAATATACTAAAATGCCTTCCAGTACCTAAGTGTATCTCAATTGCTACATCTTTCACATCAGGGCAGTAAGGAAACACTTCTTTCAAACCCCATGGGGGTCAGAGGTCATCAATATTGACCAAACAATTTGGTATTCTGAAAGTTGTCGACATTTATGAAGAATACCTTTTGTATCCTCTTGTATTGTATTGTAGCCTATTGTGTTGTGTTGCATTTTATTTTTGGTTAGTGTAGTGTAGTGCATTTAATTGTATTGTAGTTTATTCTTTTGCATTACAAGTATTGTAGCCTATTGTGTTGCATTGCATTGTAGTGTAGTGCATGTAATTGTATTGTAGCTTATTCTTTTGTATTGTATTGTAGCCTACTGTGTTACATTGTAGTGTAATTAATTGTATTGTAGTTTATCAACATCTAATGATTGTTGTCGCATAAACAGCTAATGATTATATCCGCATAATTTAATTTGACGACTGGTTTCCATTGTATCCACGTCCATATAACATGGCTTGGTGAATGTGACTCAAAGTTAAGCCTAAACACAATATGCAGGTTGAAAGCGTTGTATATTTTTACTCTACATCTTTACAGCCTCTTGTTCAGCCAAAGTCTGTTAACCCTTGACCTCATCGAAGATATTTTAGAAGACCAAGCACTCAAGAATGTTGAAACTGGAACTGAGAGTCGCAGGATTGCACTTGCCTCAAGTGAGGAAATTGAGGTTAGTTAGAAGTAGAATTATTTTGTTTTTAGTTCCATTTGAGAGCTTTGGTGGTTGTTGTTGCCTAGCTCAGTGAGTTGTCTTATGTAGGAATGAGATTTAAGGACATAGTCTGTGAATAAACTCTATATCATCCCAAATATGATGCAATACAAGTAAGTTAGATTAAAGTTTGCTGTACAATTCCAGTAAATGGGTGAAATAGTTTGCAAAAGTACCTCAGGAATACAACTATTGTGTTCCTTTTTGCTCTGAGTTAGTCTTCCATGAAACTATCGGATTAAAGTAGCTTTTGAAAAACTGGTATACATTTTTACTTTCAAGCACATCAGCTGCAGTGTCTATCAGTGCAGCTCCATAGGTTTACCACAGTTAATGTGTAAGTCAGGGAACATGCAAGGTTACCGTACATGATACATCGCTAAGGTTGCAGTGAATATGAAGTACTGGTTATTAGTTAATTTATGTCTCATTATCGTGGCTTTCATGATTGGCTTTGCGTTTAACATTTTGCTCCTCCTCCACCTCTTTCTATGTACTTAGCTTGAGTTTGAGCGTTACGATACCTGGACCAAAGGAGTGGATTATTTCCGAATCGATGGCAGTGTGGAAGCCCAGACTCGTAAAGCCATGGCTGATAAGTTTAATCAGAGTGATAATGTCAGGTAAGGTATCATCAAGCTATGTGTAAACATACTGTGAGTATCACACAGGGAGGGCCCTGTCATCGGTCAAGTGTCTGTAGTTTGGTTTAAGGTAGCTGTGAGCATCACACAGGGAGGCAATGAAGAAGAAAAGCTCTGTCTAGATCAAAATCAATTTATCAAATGAATTCATTCCTGTCCCTGATTTCAACCAGTACTTTGGTAAAGTGGATTAAAGTGGTTTAAAATTAAAAGTGGTTAAACCGGTCACGTTAAAAACAATGGAAATCTAGCATCTGGGAGGTCCTCCTCGGTCCGGGGCCTGGATGACTTAAGTACGGTGGGTTTGTCATCCGGTAGAAATGCATGGTTATCCCATCTGAAATGGTCTTCCAAATGATCAAAATTCAAAATGAGCTGAAACTGTAAGTTCTATAGCTAGCCAATGGGAAGTGTAAGTTAAAGTCATTAAGCTTCTCACATATGCACCTGTGTGGCTGCTATATATTTATTCCAATATATTTACTGAGGCTTATGTTGGAGCTCAGAAAAGTAAGCTATTGAAGCACAATTTAATATCTTCTCTTTCATAATTATGCGAAACTGTCATAATTCATATTAGTTTCCATCCATAAAGGAAAAGAAAAAAGAAGCTCAATATTATTGACTCGCTGAACACTTTGTAGATCTGTCACTTTTCCACCTTTTCACTCAAGACTGATTATGAAATAGCTAGACAAATATTTGTTTCACACTGGTTTTGTGTTTTTTCAACAGGGGTCGGTTATTTTTGGTCTCAACGAGGGCCGGTTCATTGGGCATTAACCTGGTAGCAGCTAGTCGTGTTATTATCTTTGATGCATGCTGGAATCCTAGTCACGATATACAGTCCATATTTAGAGTTTATCGATTTGGCCAAGTGAAAGCTGTCTTCATCTACAGATTCATTGCCCAGGTATGTTTGTTATCTCTTTATCTTGCTCTCTGTTGTCCCAGCACTACAGTGTTAAGGTCATGTTCCCCCCCTTCCACCCCCTAACCCCCTCTCCCTCCCCCCAACAGTAGAAAATATCCATGGAGGGGGAAAGAAAGTAATTTTGAAAAAGCTGATTTCAGTTAAGTCATATAATAAACATGTGATTGTGATTCTACCCCCTTACAACATTAGACAAAATTTATCCCACCTTTGTTTCTTTTTTGATAGATCAGTAACCTTTTCCTAAAAGATATGGGAGGAGGGGGGGTGCAGGGTTAAACTGCTACACCAGGTTTAAGGAGTTTGCTATAAATGTAGACCCGTCAATGGTGGTCACTCGTGAAATGACTCCAAACTAACTTTGCTAAAGGTTGTTGGTGTACAGCTGTGAATTCACACCTGGTTTGCTTCAAGATCACCATATATAACTTCAGCTGTCAATATCTCATAAGTAACCTGTAAAAAATGAATACTCATTTAATACCAGGATGCCTACATTATGTTCCATGTTTGCACAGACAAAAACAATATCCAATATATCTTTTATCAATCTTCTTTTCAATTTGTTTGTAAGTTTGAAACTAATCAACTTACTTTCCCATCGGGAGTTTCACTCATAGATGTCCACTTGACAGATTTCTTTTACATTTTTTGATTATACGGAAAGGATGGTCAATCCTTCCCCCTCCCCCACCCACCCCTCACCCTCTACTTATAAATCAGAGTGAGGCCAAAGCTTGGCTTTGGGTTTCATCAAAATGCTGTAAAGTAGAAACCAAACTTCAATGCTGTACTTGAGTCCATTTTCATAACTTTGCAGAAAGTATCACTTTCCTTCTTTTTTTTATCTCTCTCTCTTTCTTTTTATTTCTCTTTTTTGTAGGGTACAATGGAAGAAAGAATATATGACAGACAGGTAACAGTAACTTCACTTTGTCACTCCGACAACACTGGTAGTCTGGAAAAGAAAGCAATATTTGTACTGTATATGATATATATATATATAAATATATATATGGAACCCCAGTATTGTCCCCCTTCAAAACAATATTTGTGTTCCTCCCAGTCCACCTTCCTCCGTACAGTGCAAATTTATAAAAATATTACAAATGGTGTGTTCTTGTTCTTTTTAGTACATTTAGTAAACAAAGATTAGTAAGTGCCTTCCACTGAAAGTCATTCTTGTATTTGTGAGTTGAATAAGCGTTTATTTTGTCTGTTTAACAGGTGACAAAACAGTCGCTTGCTCAAAGGGTCGTAGATGAGCAGCAGGTGAAGCGACATTACACCCAGACGGAATTAAACGAACTCTACAACTTCCAGCCAGACAAATTGGACGACCCTGATAAACCAGAAAGACCAACACCAATCTTGCCCAAAGTATGTTTTCATTAAAGTTGTCCTGTATTTAGATAGTTACATTAGTTACTGTAGGTGGTTTTAAGGAACACTTACTATTGTATATGGTTGAAGAAACAGTGATTTTAATAGTTGGTTTAAGAAACATGTATTATTGTAGGATGGTGTAAGAAACACTACTTTGTTGATAGTTCAAGAAACACTAATTATTGTAGATAGTTCAATAAACACTAATTATTGTTGATAGTTCAATAAACACTAATTATTGTGGGTAGTTCATGAAACACCAATTATTGTAGACAGCTTATTAAACACTTATTATTGTTGATAATTGATGTAACACTAATTATTGTATATGGTTCAAGAAATTTTATCTTTTCAACTTTTTCCAAGCTGACATGATTCCTTTCTGATTGGAAAAAAAATGATATAGAGAAAACCTGACTAGGTAAATAAAACATATATTAAGATATAAACAAAGATGCAAATTTCTTTACCCTTTCAAAATTCTTTTTTCTTCCCCCTCCCTTAAAAACAGGATTTTATTCTGGCAGAGCTGCTCCGCCAACAGCAGGACTGGATCGTAACATATCACGAACACGACTCCTTGTTGGAGAACGTCGTTGATGAAAGTCTCACAGAAGAGGAGCGAAAGGCAGCCTGGTCCGAGTACGAGGCTGAAAAGGAAGGTCGGATGTTACAGATGGCTAATCCAGAATTCAATGTTATACCAGGAATGGTAAGACATGATAAAACCAATCTTAAAATCATTGAACACAATATCAATTCATATCAATTCAGTCGGTTGTCACCTGATTGCAAATTGAGAGGACCTGGTGATAAGTAAACCAACCATGTGACTTATACTACTAAATATTTTGTAGTGTTGAACAGACCACCCGCTGTTTAGTTTATATACATCTGTTTATCTCACCGTCCTTCTCTCTTTCTCTCTCTGCATCGTATCCAGAACCCCGGCTCGGTGGAGGAAATGTATAGGGCTCAACAACAGCGTCATCTACTACAACAGCAACATCTACAACAGCAACAACATCATCTTCAACAACAGCAACATCACCACCAACAACAACAACAACATCAACAACAACGGCCTGTGTATAATAGGATGGATAACAACTCGATACACCATATAAACCAAGGTGTAAGTACAGCTCATGTGAGGGAAATAAGTCATTTGGATTTCCACCGCCCCCTTCACATTCGTACCCCACCCTCAAATGCCTTATTAACTTTCAAAACATCTCACCACTATGCATGTCATGGGTTACATTCATAGGTCTCTTTTTTGTTGTTGTTACATATCTAGCATGTATTTGGGCCTTGGGTTCACCATTTGACTCTGAAGTGAAAATTGCTTGTAATGAATATCACGTTAAGACTGTTTCTTTTTGTGAACACAAAAATTAGGTTTTAATTTGTGCAAGCTTGAAGAAAAGGACTTGTTCATTTTTTTTATTTTTTTCTTAGCTCAATTGGCATTTCTAACATGGCTAATGCCATTGCAAAATGTCTACATACCAACAACAGTTGAGAGGCTGTTGCTGGCGGGCCATTTGCTCTGTCCCGATGAAAGTTATCCAAGTTGTTACCCTTCTTGTACGTTTACACATAAAGTAGGTCAAAGGTCATTTGGGGTCAAGGGAGATCAAAACATGAAATCCTTTAAAATGCTTCTCCTCCTAGGCTTTTAATCTGATCTGGTGATCTGGCTTGAACCAGTCACTCTGTTACTCAGTTGATGTATATTAGGAGTTTGATTTTGTCAATCACAACAATTGGAGAAATTTTGTGAAAATTTGAAAGTGGCAAATGAAGCCAAGGTCATACATGTGTTTTTCAAAGTGAAAATAACCAAAGTCTTTGAGCAAAAGTGTTTGACCTCCAAAGGAAGTATTTAAGTTACTAACAGACTGGCAATCTTCCATAATCTTGGAAGAGGACAGTGTTGTGACCAGCATCAATGTCTCAAAGTTGGTTTATTACCTGTTCAACAGATTAAAAATGGAATGGATTTTCTCCTGGTGTTTGAAACGTAGTTTGCACGAGTCACATTGCAAAAGTCAATTGAGCTACAACATCGTTGATATTCTAGTTCTTTAATTTGGTTTAGTTTAATTTTGTATTCATCTTAAACGGTAATAGTGGGGTTAAGGGAAGGGTCGGGTGCATCTTGAGGAGTGAAGGGGAAGTATGTGACATCTGAATATTATCTGCTATCAAAATCTTTTCTGTACCCATTTCAATCTCCTGTTGGTTGCTCTGGTCAGATTTGGGTGGACGAAATGTTAACATCTTTAGTCAGTCTTTCGTAGATATTGAAGCTACTCTTTGATCTCACATCCACCTTCCAGTCGTATCCTCCATCGTACTCCGCTCTCAGTCATTTCCTACAACTGACGAAGATGAAACTGCAAGGACAGAGACAACCTGCACCTCCTCAGTCGTCCTCTTCCTCGAACAATCCTGTCAGAATGAATCCAGGTGCTCCTCCCATGTTGAGGGATTTCCGACCGTCGTATAACTCTCAACCCACTAGCATGCACAACCTGATCAGGGACACACTCATCAGTAACCCTGGTAGCATCAGGAATACAGTGGTCCACCCTGTGAGGTCCACACAGCCAGCACAGGCTTCCCAAGCGGCGCAGCCTCCACTAGGGACTGCATCCAAGCCATCGACCAGCAACGTCAGTAAACCACCACCTTAGAGACCCTGTCTGACGATGTCTCATAGTCTTGCTGAGATATTCCTATCATTCCCAAAGTACCTGCGATCAATCTGCTTTCTGCGAGTAGCGAAGTGGTCAAGCGGCCTCAGAAACCTGTCTGGCCAAAGATCATCCATCCGAAATGATGCAGTCCGTCACAAAGGTTGTTGTTTATTTATTCTATATATAAAAAAAAAATTGCTTTGTTTTATTTAACTTTGCACGTCATTTTTTTTCAGTCACCTCAATACCTCATGCATTTTATAGAAGTTTGAGATATTGGAGATATTAGTGAAAGTAGCAAATAACTCTTTATGTTATTAAACATAACTGTTGCCAGTTGCATCCAATTAGTCATAATTTTCTCATATCTCTAAATCACACCTCTAATGATGAAACACCAGCTCTACAATTAGGTTTAAGCATTAATTGATGTTGGCACGAATGCTTTCATTGAAGCCTTTTTATCCATGTAATATTTTGTAATTGATAATGCTAGATGTGGTTATATTTATTCATCTATTGTAAAACATCTAAAATATTGAACAAATGTTAGACAATTTTTGAATAGAAGAATATAACATCCCTGTCAGGATCTCTAACATTTATCATGAGATGATGTTAAAGATTCATGACTGGGAAAAGAATTTGTGAAAAAGGACTCATTTTCTTTTTGAAAAAGTCTAATTAGAGTAGTTGAGGGGTGCATTGGATTATGATTTGCTTTCCATCACTACAAATTCATAGATATGATATTGCACGACATTACAGTAATGTTCCTTGTTGCTATAGTGACAGCCGATTTCCGATACCTTTGAGAAAGTTTGGATTATCTTTCAAAGCAAACACTGACACTTTACCTAGCTCTACTATACTCTCATAGCAACCAGACCTAGGCCTGATCTATATTAGGGCATCAGAGCTTAGGCCGAGACCAATTCCCTTAAAGCAATCAGTTCACTAGTTACTATAAAAGGTATTAATGGAAATTTGATGATTATTGAAATGACCCTGGTTGTGTAAATATTTTGCCCTGCCATTCCAAATCCAATATCAAACTTTCTGCTTTGTTGACCAAAAGAAGAAAGTTGCTGCAAGTCTTATCCATCCAAAATGCTGGAAAAATATCCCCTGATGTTTGACTATTAATTTGCTTTTTTATGGCTTTAATTTTAAAGACACACAATGGATATTTCACAACAGTTGGAAGCATATCAGGTAAGGGACGGGAAATTGAAGAAATGTTACATTTGACGTGGTCAAAACAATTTCATGACCAAGAGGAACAATATTTTGATGGTTGGAGGAAGTTTAAAAAAAAAATTAGATTCATTATAAGTTTTAACAACCCCAAGTTAGTGCTCTAATGTTTTTGAGTGTGTTTATAATATTTGAAGGTGCATGAATATTGATGGCAGATGAATATTAAGAGTATTTGGAATCTTAAAAGTGGGCCACGGTTTTCACAAACACTTTTCTGATAGTAAGAAGTGCTTCTATTTACCAAAGAATATTTTTTAGTTTGATTGTTATTTGTCGTATGGAAGGATAAGAATTAGGTTGTTTAGCATTGGAGGTGGATTTATTGACATAAAAATGTTCAAAAGAAGGAAATCTGATGTGATTACAAATTGTAGATATTCAGCCCAAAAATATAACCTGATTCTTATTACTGTAAAACATCCCTAGTTATACTGGGTATGTTTCAGGCCTATGTCTGTTATTTTTGTTAGTAATCAATTCATTTTCTAGATTGTCCTCTGTGAAAGATAACTTTAATTTTTGGAACATACAGAAAATGAAAATAAAATTCTTTTGTTATTACTTTTAACCAGTTATGATTCATGTGGGCAAGTGTGTGTATGTGGGTGTTTTTTTTCCTTTTATTTCTCTGTATTTTATAAACAACAGACTTTTGTATGTTGAGAGACTGGCTCTGTTCTTGAAAATAATTGTTCTCTCCCCCACCCCTTTCCCTCACCCCAACCCCAAATATAAATAAAATCCACCATAAAACTTCAATTAGATTCAAGAATCTTACAATTCTGCAAACTTTGCATCATTCTGTATTCTAAAGATGACGTTTTTGTTTTTAACTTACAAAACTTGGAATAACATTTGTATTCTTTTTCAATGGACACCAAATATTATCTTGAGCAATTAGGGGGATGAATTGTAAGCTGACTTAACGTAATGCTTAATGCAGAATATTTGAAGCAAGTTTTTGGTTTCATTATCAGGGCGTTAGTAAATACCAGAAGATCAGACACATCTATGAGACTAAAGAAGTCATAAAATACCTTTTTGATGTTTCAATAGATAACCCCATGTCAGTTTGTGGCAAATTTTGACCTGATACTGACATAAAATTGGAAGCGCATGTCCGCAGAAATTAGTTGGGACAAGTTCAGAATAATCCATAATATTTTTGCTTAACATTTCTGTGTAGGTCATGTTTAAATTTACCAGCATGAAATATCACCCAATACTTTGCATCATTGCTCATGTCTCCGAGGCTACTGACCACGCTGTATCATTGTGTTTAAACTAATGCACACTGGTGGTAAAATTAATCAACATTTTTAGTCTTGCTTGACAGTTATCTGTACGTTGTGATATCAAATAGCATTTAGCCTGACTGGGAAATGCTTTAGTGGTTTATCATTAATTGTAAACTAAAGCTGAATTCTTGTGTGTCATCCTTGTTGTTCCCGGGCTGAGTGGAGTAATACTGGGCTGTAATGTTAGCTCAAACTCTGTGTACTTTCTGTTTGTTTCTTAGGAAGTGTCCCCAAGTTTTGCAATAGCGAACATCTTAACATTTCGATATTTTTCATTGTTTCTCCACAATTTATTTCGTAGAAAGTTAACTCAGCTTTTGTTTTTGTGTCCACCCTCAATGATTGAAAGTACAATGGTAAAACACTTTAGCACCTTTTCTAGCTTTGTATTTTTCAGTGAACCAGGTTTTGTTTTTTTGGTTCACGACATATTATGTTCTTGTGTTTGTAAGTCAGTAACTTTAGAATGATTCGTCGTGCTAAAAATGAGGATCTGTATGCTGGTTGAGGAGAGGGTAATAATAGTCCAAACTGTAGAACATTTACCATTTTCTCTGGTTTTAAAGATGTTAGTCTCAAGTAGATGGAAACAATTTTTTCTTCATGCATTCAATGGTCACAGGTGATTTTACCCTGAATTCAAAATACTTGAGGAACACTTAATCAGTCATTGTATTTATCGTGTTTTCCTCATGCAAACATTTGTAATAAAAATAAAAGAAAAGGTCTCGCTGCAATTTGTGTGCTGTTAAATTTTCTTTTATTTATATACTTAGGCATTGAAGGAGACTCTTTGATGAATTTTAACAGAGATTGCTGTAAATTGTAACTTTGGTAAAATTGCAAATTGTGCGTAACTATTTTCTGAGAATATTATTTTCCCCAGAAATTTTGCTGGTGTGCTTTCAGGATTGAACATGAATACATTGTTCATTTATGAGAATGTGACTATAGGTAGAAAAAGATTTCCATTGGCACTTGAGCAACTTTTGGTCACTTTAAAGCGACAATCAGTAACGGTTTGTAGAGTACGAAAGTATTGTGAAGTTGACATTGGATTTGACATTAACTCCTGAAGGGAAAAAAAATAGGATTTGTGTACAGAAGATTCCTTTTTTTCACAAATGTAAATTAGTTTTAAAATGCATAGATAATTGTTTATTATTGTCTCTACTGGAAAATTTCCATTGTTTGTTGAATTGGTCAGTATTGGTTATGGTCGGTTGCTAAAGGGGTGACTGTGTTTTTGGGGGGGGGGGGGGGAAGGGGGAGGGGAGATGGGGAAGGGGCAAATGGGGAGGGGGCAGCATAAGAACAGCAATCAGTGAGTTGTGAAAACTTGAAAACTCTGTGCATGAGAATATAAACTTAGATCGGATTAGTTTAGCTAAGTAAACATTGACAGATAGCTGGTGATGCATGATAAACAAAAAGATCAAGAAATGTTTGTTAGTACACCCTAACGCACTTTCCAAACTGGCTGACCCTCCATCTTTACCCTATTCCAGCAATACGCTTCTCCTTCCACAACCTATGGTTAAGTCATGAAACTTTGTGTAGTGTATGAAGTTATAAAAACACCTTGTAGCCTACCAACAATTTCATCGAGTAAGACGTCAAGTTTAACGTTTTTTCAAATTGACCATTATATATTTATGATAAATTATCCCCAGTTAAATGGGTTCTTTGGACGACAATGACCTTGGCTGGCTGGAAAAAAAAAAACAATTTTACGGTTGTACAGCAATGTATTGAGCGTTATATGGTGGCTTTGGAAATGAATGTTTACACGCGATTTTATCAACGAATATTTCACTCTTTGTTTGTTTTTTTGTTTTTCTTTGCTAAATAAATTTGAATTAGTGTAATAAATGTGGTTTCTGACAACAACAAAAAGTACAGAAAACTAACGTTTGCACAACTTTGTGTGTTTATTTCTCTTTTCTTTTCTCAGTGGGGTCTTTATGTTTCTTTTTCAGATCCTCATAACTTTTGAGATGGTTCAAAAGTTTACGTTCCCCAATACAATTTTTTACGTTATTTATACAGTGGAGCCAAAATGCCACGGCCAAGACGGCATTAGGAACTGAAGGAGATCCCACAGAAAACATAAACAGCAACAGACTTTAACACCCGCCACTTACCCATCCAATCATCAGTTTAGTTTAGTTAGTAGAAAAACAAGATCAGGAGGGACACTCAAGTCCTCATCAAGGACCCAATAGGAGAGATAAAAAAACTGAAGACACAAACACTCAGACCCGATTACAATGCTTAAAGTGCTTGTCCAGAGCATTCTTAAACCCATTGACACTACTTGCAAGTACAACTTTCTCATGCAAACCGTTCCACTCATTCACAACCCTATTAGAGAAAAAAGTTATGCCGAATATTAATCCTACTTTGTGACTTTTGGAATTTAAGACAATGACCTCTGGTACAACTTCTATTAGCAAACATGATAGAGTCAATAAAGGATAAATTGTCAAAACCATACACAATCTTGGAAACCTGAATCAAGCCCCCACGTAACCTCCTAAGCTCCAGTGTGAACACTCTTTAAGGTACTAATCATCCTAGTAGCCATCCTCTGGACTTTTCAAGTACTTCCTTTCATAAAGAAAGAAAAAGCATGCGTACGGCGCTGGCCCTCCCTCCCTCACCCACTTCCAATATACCATCGCCCCGAGAAGACAGTTCTCAACCAACGGCGAAAGTTCCCCTAAATCTGAGCCCGTAAATCACCCTTTTTGCCGCCAGAACTGCCTTCCACGAATGGATCCTCCGTTTTTCCTATAGTTCAGAACTGGAGACAGCTGGACGTGTTTCAATTTTCAAATTGAATATCCGTTGAGATAAGTGGTATAAATAATACGCTGTTATAGCCTAAACATAGTTAGCTAAAAAGTGTAGACATGTTTTAATATTTTTTGCGTTGTGATTATGCACACAGGTAGTTTGCTATTTGACTGACGCTGGCGCAACCAACAGTCTGCTGCTGTACATTGTATATACATAGGTTTAGTAGCTTTCGCGTGATAGTCTAACCTTTGCCATCCTGGTCGCGAGGACAGTGATGCGAGAACGCACACAAGAATATCAGCACAAACTTAGACGCACGCCCTGTGCGCGCATACATACGATGATACAAGAGCGCCCAAACATATCTGCAATAACTGTATGCATATTGTAAGTACAGAATACGTGCGTGCGCGTATGTACATAGACGGATGTTTACTATACCCGTCATACACAGTATAGTAGTTTGTCAATGAAAAATCTTTGTTGTCATTGAATAGACATCCATCGCAACACGTACTGGGCAGTTCTCTCCATTACATGTAATGTACAAGTACAAGTAATCATAGCCATTGAGATATGGATCAACAAACTGTCCGAAATGTGTACGTCCGACTTTACGGAATTGCCCTGTAGGTGAAAAAAGGTCTTATTCGTTATCTTGATCAAATTGAAAAGTATATAAAGAACAGGTGCTAAGGCGTAGCGATAAACCAAATTGTTGGATAGTTACTTAGCGCCATCAAATAATCTGTTTACGATATAGTTAGATATATGTTAATTTATACATACCTGATGTTTGACCAACCACCATTGACATCTACCTCACCCGAT
>KN883522.1:55232-68055 GCA_000934455.1 Apostichopus parvimensis | reverse complement strand
GTTGATAGCAGAAATGGAAGTGGGTTGGCAAGGTAGCGTTGTGTGGGTAAATGAAGCTTTAGTTCAATGTAGGGTTAACTAGAACCATAAAGCTAACAGAAATAGTACTATTGTGCAGGAAAACAATGACAACACCCCCACCCCCCACTCCCGGCCTCCTCCCACCCACCACCTTCATAATGAGGCTGACGTGGACACTGGAAAATGCTGTCTGTCTCCTGGAAAAGAACTACTCCTCTCACCTTTGGTGTTAATCAATGTTGAACCACCTCGAATCTACATCACATTGCAGGAGTTTCACATCTTTTTCTGTCTTGAGAATTTAAAGTGTTACTGTTAACAGTTGTTTATGAACTGTTTCTTAAAATGAAACACTAACATTTCTTCCCTTCTCCATGGATCTCTTCTATGTAGAGTCCCTCCACTTAAAGTGTACTGTTAACAGTTGTTAATAAACTGTTTCTTAAAATGAAACACTAACATTTCTTCTCTTATCCATGGATCTCTTCTATGTAGAGTCCCTTCACTTAAAGTGTTACTGTAAACAGTTGTTTATGAACTGTTTCTTAACATGAAACACTAACATTGCTTCTCTTATCCATGGATCTCTTCTATGTAGAGTGGCTCCACTTAAAGTGTTACTGTTAGCAGTTGTTTATGAACTGTTTCTTAAAATGAAACACTAACATTTCTTCTCCTCTTCTCCATGGATCTCTTCTATGTAGAGTCGCTCCAAGCAGGAGGATCCTGAGCAGCTGAGGTTAAAACGGAAAGCCAAAGAGATGCAACAGATGGAAGCGGAACAAATCAGGCAACAAGAGGCAAATCTTACGGCTCTAGCAGCCATCGGACCCAGAAAGAAAAAGAAAACAGACTCTCCTCCTAGCTCCAGCCAGGTAAATGTCAAAAGGCTTCTGCTGTCCATTTATCTTTAGGCCGCACAGCAGGATTTCAATAGTTGTCAAAAATCGCGCAACACAAGTTGCGTGCAAGCACGTCATTTTGTCGTAAGGCTACAGAAGTAGAGCAACCTGCGACAGGTTTGGTCAGATAACCTGTTCCAATACAGTATTAGTCATTTGGACAATTTGTTAATGCTAGTACCACTGTAAACTGTTCGCTCACATCATGCTTTAAAGCACTGGTACTGACAGTATGAACAGTTTATCTATATAGAAACCTGGATATATATATCCATACTGCTCATACTGTCAGTACGAGTGCTTTGAAGCATGATATGAAAGTCCAGTATATTAAATCTTGCCCCAAACAGGGTGTTTCAATATAATAACAAAAAGTAATGAGTGTTTGTGTATCTTACAATGATTCCAGTTAACTCAGTTGTAGATTGCTGTTACATAAATTATAGAACTATTTTCCAAATCTACCTTTCGGCTTTACTGCAAAGACTTCATTTGATCACATTGCATTTCTTTGCCTTGACCACAATATCTTGCTGAATATCATGATGGGTACTCTTTGCATTTGTGATGCTAATGTTGAATTTTTTTTTTTTTGGGGGGGGGAGGGTGTTAGGTATTGGTTTGCTTAACACAATGTTATTGAAATGCAGTTAAACTAGGAGATTGATTATATGTTAGCAACATCTTCCACCAAAAAAAGCCTAAAAGAGTTATTCGATATTCTGTCTTTGTTAGACAATTTTACAATAGATTAAGTGATTTTCTTGCTTCTCATTTCAGGAGAGTGTCAGTTCTTTGATAGGGTCAGGTGGTTCCACTTCTAGCCATTACAGGTCACAGGTAAGCTAAATTTTAATTCCCCTTCTTGCAACGGTGTATTCTTCAGGAGGGAGTACCTTTGGCCTCTACCCCCCCACTGTCAGCCCCCACCCATTGCCTCTCTGACTCCCAGATAAACTAGCAGTAGTCCCAAAGTACGATCATACTACCACCCCTCCTCTCCCTCATTAGTGACAGTGATATGCTCAACCAAATAAAAAATTCATTTTGGTAAAACAAGATCAAGTTTGTAGATTTGATCAAACATGTATTCTGTAAAATATTTGTTTTTACTCAGAATACCAAGATTTTCACTATTTAAGCCACTTGCTAAAGAAACTGCAATTGCTTAAAAAGTCCCTAAATGCCTAAATTAGGTTGCCACTTCCACGCAGTAGTCTACTTTTTGGTTTCTAAGACGTTTTCAACTTGTAAAATATGGTTGTCTTGTATCATTTATGGACACAAACATTTGATAAATGACAGTTGAGAGAGGTTTTGCAGTGCTAATAATCCGGCCGGCTAACCCTGGCATCACATTGTTGTAAAGGAATCATGTAAACCTACTGACATTGTTTATTTGTAATGTGTTCATATTGTTTCTTAAAACATTCTCTTTCTGCATCGACCGGAGTTTTCTGCAACTATCCTACTCACCTCTTTCCGCAGCTTCGAAGAATCAAGCGAGTAAACATCAGAGATCTGATCTTCCTAATGGAACAAGAAACCAGCTGCAGGAAATCTAACTTACTCTTTAAAACGTATTTCAAATAACCTCTTGTCCACGGTCGTCGTGATGACGGAAGGGCATGTCCAGCTGGTGCTCATTGAAACCCACAGAAAGTTCCATTAGATATAAGCTGGGTTTGGAGAAAAGAAAATGCTATAACTAAATATAGTCCTGTCCTGTTCCGTAAAAGTTGTGTGACTAGTTTTGAAATCTGTTACGTAATCTCTCGGTTGATGGGTCGTGTTATGTGTGCTACTACCGTACATCCAGAAGGCATTGAAAACAGATACATTTCTTGTTTAATATACATCCCATTTCATTTTTCACAAAGATATATTGTAATTTCACTCGGTGTAAGGAAAGGCAAAAAAATATCTCTGAAAGTGTAGGGCTGCATTTATTTGTGAAATTTGTCACTTATACTCGGTGTTGCCGTATTTCACCGCTGGCGAAAGAGAGTTGAGTCCTTCAAAAAACATGCATGACTTCACTCCATCAAAAATTGGCACAAGAGGAAAACTTTTGACATAAACATTAATCCTGAAAATTTTTGCAAAGGAAATAGTAAACAAAGACAGCAGCGTCCATTTTGAAATGTGGGGGGGGGGAGCGACTGAGATCAAGATTTCTCAGAATTTTTCCTCTGTGAGATCAACACCGAGAGAAAAGGTAACCATACTTTTACAATGACCCCAGCACTGACAAACATTTTGAATGGCTTATAGCCGACTACTACTAGTTTATAAAGATTATTAATTTTGCTATGGTTTGGGAATTTTCGATGCAAGTTTGTAGACTTTGCAAAAAAAAAGTTGATGGGAGGGGGATTGCGTGGGCTATGGCCTCAGATCTGATATAACATTCGTAGGGTGCAAAAGTGCTTTAATGTCTGGGCTACTTAGGGGTAGACAGAATGGTTGTTACCATAGAGATCTCTTAAATTTTAAGTTGAGGAGGGACCACGACATACGACCCAACACAAAATGTACGGAAGTAGATTTTCTTTAAAAACAAAGTTACTAAACTTGTTCAGTTTGAATTTGATATTTCTCATGAAATGGAATTGGAAATATATGATAGACAGTTATGTTCCAGATGAGTACAGTATCTTACCGCTAAGCTCACCGGAGAACTTCACAGTCCAGTCGTATTTTGGTTTACCCTGTTTAACTAGGCTTGTTGAAGTACAAGAACAACGGTGTGAATACAATTGATAGTAGAGTTCCCCTTGGTATGGTTTCGTTGAAAAAAATTGGACAATCCTGATTATTCGGGTATATGTTAACCTTACTGTTGTTTCACCCCCCCCCCCCTCCCTCTCAACCAATAAAAAATAAAATTCTTATTGAATATTTCCATGTAGTACTTACCACAATTGGTTTTCGTGGAGGGGGGATGGGGTGGGGGTATTACGGTTAGTAGTAGTACAGGCAACCATGCCAGAGAGCTGTAACATTAACTTTTGGTATCTTTGGAATATTGAGGTTGCAATTTGATTTCAAGATAATGAAAGAGGTCTCTTGAGTCTTCTTTGTTCAGACAATGGAGACCCTGTTTTAGTTTTAACTCTTCTGTAGAAGTATTTACCCATTATTAGTCTTCTGCAGTCATGACAACCATAATAGAAGCAGAAATTCTAGGCAGATGATGTCGCATTAATTAGTCGAAATAGCGATTTTTTCAAAAGATGTTATCCCAACAATACAAAGAGAGAGACAGAATGAGATCAGTACTAGTATTAACAATAGTCCACATGTAAATTGTGATTTGTATTTATTAATCTACTAGAAGTAACAACAAATATTAAAAAAAACTGAAAAATGCAAACATGCAATAAAAAGAGGATGGTTTTTTCCCCCTTTTATTCTTTCTTTTGCAATAATTCATAACACAATTATTAACACAACATTGATTTCAGCTGAGAAAACTTGTTGCAAAAATAAGAGTTTAACACTATTAAATTTGAAATCCCATATTGCAACTGAAATTCTCAGTTTGAACTCAAAAATGTTAACTGAACAAATGAGTTGTTTTTTAATAATAAATTGATGAGGAATTTCGTACCAGCCTGCTGGAAGAAAACAACCCTCCTTCACACAGACGAGTTAATAGTCTAGCAGGGATTTTTTTCTTCTTTTCCTCGTATTCTCTTTCACCTAGAGAACAGAGAAATGTTTGTATTTCTAGACAATCCAATTAATTTCTCCTTTGTTAGTAGATATTGGATTGAAAATTTTTGTTACAGTGAAAGCATAGATTGTTATTGTCATATTGTATGGTTTAGAGGGATAACTTATTCAAATTTTTTTTTTTTCTTTCTCTATAAGCTATGTTGTATGAATAAGTAGTATCAAGGGTTCACTACCATATTATTTATCCTACTCTGTTTGCATCAAATGGAAGTTAATTGTAAATTAATTAGCAGATCTGTTCATCTAGTCACTGCAAAACAAATGTTCCTGGATATCAAAAGTTGATAAGAGTGACTGTTTCACAAAGTCAAAAACTTAAAAGCAGTAATTTTATTTGATCGACTTTATTGCTCTGATTTTTAACCTGCAGGATGAAACAGAACACCCCTTCTTGATTTAATTAAAAGCTGGGTATTTGACAGTGAAATAATTAAGCAGAGTTCCCATTCTGGCATTACTCACTCCAAGAGTTGCCAATTTACATTTGATTCGGACAATTAAATGTCCAGATATTATTGTAATATCTTTTTAAAATATGCCAGCCACAAAAGACCACCGATTCACATAAAACATTACTTGGGAATAAAATTTCAATAGTTATATTTATTAGCTACGTTGACATATAGCTATGAGAAAGAAAATATTTTCAGATGCAATCCAAAATGTTGGTTTAGTACCGATGTCATACGCCATAATCTTCCCTAGCAAATGCTCAAGTTCCTGGTAAATTCAAACTTTACGTAGATGTGATGTCGAAATATTTGATTTCAAAGAAATGTGACTTCTTTTTTTTTTAAATTGTAATTTTATTTTGTAGAGAAAAAACACTGACAAATAATTCAGTGTGTTTGAATATTTAAAGAAGAAAAAAGAACTGTTGTAAAATTATTACGGAGTGTAGCACAGTTTTTGTTTGTCAAATGCTGAAATGTTTAAGAAAAATTGTTTGGTCGTACTTTTGCCTTTTTTTCTATTGTGAAGAAAAGAGAAGACAATTAACCGTTGTATATTATGTAAATTATTTGCATCATGGTCAGTTTCATGTTTATTCATGAAGCGCTCACTTGTTAGTACGCAAGGTGCATAACATTTGTATCATAGGAATAAGAGTACAAATTTCCATTGTAAATTTCTACCGTCGAATCTTTTCACAAGTATCATGAGACATTAAAAAAAGCAGGTAAAAGAACTCTTTAGACACATTTTGTTTTGCTTATCTTCAAGTTTTCATATTTTTCTTAATTTATGCAAACCACCTCTCATATCGCTGCAAGTAATGGAAAACTTGTATTCACAGGACTTTGTTAAAAGTCAGATTGCTGACCAGTCAAATTGTTGTCATGCATCACCAAGAGCATGTGGGTAATGGCTATTTAGGTGAAAACCCCCCCCCCCCCCATCCCATTCACCGCTACGACCCGGACCCCCTTCTTCCTCCAATGAACAGTACATGTATTGGCCAAAGGTCAAAAATTTCTCCTCAACATCCTGGATGCAAGTATGATAACTCTGAATTTTGAATATTCTTTGAGAGTGAATGGGGAAGTTTTTCTGCTATCATCTGTTGAAAACATCACAATCAAATCTTCCAGGGCTGCTAATTGGACTAGAGTGTCAACTCTGAAAAATTATCAAAATAAGTTTGTTTAAGTAGGTTCAATATTCAAGTATTTAATAGACTTGGCAATAAAATTTAATAATGAAGGCATGCCTGAATGATATTTTTCTTTATCTCCAGAAAATGACGACAAGTTAACTTGCTGCATTTTGTTTCAACTAACAATACACAAGATCAACATTGATATCTTTTGACCAAAAAAAAAAGTAGATTAAAGGGTGCTGGTCACACTCCAAACAATGTAGTAACAATTTGTAGACTTGTATATACTAGCTGGTGTGCTCAGTTGTCTGCTCCTCAAAAAGGTGACCTCAACTCAGCCCTTTCTTACTAGAGAACTAAGACATACCGAATGGGTTGAACGTCCTTCAGTGTTGAAGCCAAAAAAAATGAACAGCTGAAAGACTCACTTTTAGCAACAAACAAAGAAGAAGAAAATAAGAAAGCGATATTTAGACTAAACAGTTACCATTTCATGTTGTATACAACATCACAGTCATATTGAATTCAACATTGGCAGATTACAAAAACAGACATGAAAACGAGAAAAGAATTTGGGTGCATAATATGACAACATTTTAAGAGATTCAATTTATGACAAAAAAGATTTCTTTTCTTGTTGATGTAGACATTAAAAGTCTTTCAAACAGTGAAACATTCAACAACAACGAAAAAGAGGGAAAATTGTTTACTTTTATACATTTCTTAAATATTTCTCAGATAAGAAACATTTTAAGAATTACTGCCTGTAATATTATGTCAGAGGTATGAAAAGGAAAACAAAAACAAGACATAACAAAAGAGACGTAAAAAACTGAACTTTTCTTCCATTTTCTTTTCTTACTGGCACAATATTACTACAAAAGCAATTGAGAAAACCTTTGTGAGAAAATGTTAACTTGAAGGACATCTACATGAAAATTGTAACAGATTTGAAGCTAGATATGTGCAATCTCAAAGAAAGATCAGGATAGCCTAAATGATTGTTACTATTCAGTATCTACCAGTGCTGCTCAAACTAATTAATTTGAGCAGCAAGATTGCTAGCAGGAAAGTATTTCCACACTGTTTGAAACCAATTTAAGCTCCAGATATTGTTTCAAACTTTTCTTAATCCACCCTGACAATCCCCTAGGACAGAAAAGAAGTGGACATGTCCCGAGAAATCCACAACCGCACTTGAATAAGATATCACATTTCTCTGCACCTTGTGGAATTTTGAGAGGATCTGTGTTCAGATTATACAATTGTCTCTCTTAAAATAGACTTCAAAGGTATCAATGATTTGGTAACAAGAAGGGAAAAAAAGCCCACATTAGATAATAGATTCATAATAATACTTCAAACAGTAAATTTTAACTTAAATTGTCAAAACTTAACTAACCGCCTGTTCTGATGTTACACCTACACACATCCTGGGAACATTTCATTTCAGGGTAATAGAAACGACTTGCACCCAACATTTTAAAAGTGCACATCAGATGTTGCCATCCAGTTCGGTGATGAAGAAATGTATCTTCTTAAACTTGGACAATCAATCTTCAAAATTAAACAAACCAACTTTGAGATGAACTTTTAACTTGCACTTTAAAATACAGAATTTCTTTCTTCCAAATTTACGATTTTTTTGACACCCAAATAAGCAATATTAATCCTGATCTCGGATAATCTCCGATTAACGATACAAACACACAGTGAATGACTTCACAAGTACAAAATAGACATTTACGCTGAAGCAACTTGTTTTCTGTTTTGGCATATCCTGTTCAATCATTAAAAACAAAACATTAAGACAGACTTTGGTATTGTCTTTGTCAGAAATAAAGCCACATAACAACCACCCATTTGGACAAGGACTATCACAAACATGTCATTGATCTACTAACTTAATGATTCCTCTGAAGAGTGGAATACACATATGCACATTTTGCAGTAAATGGTTAGTAACTAAGCAGGCTAATTGAAAGAGGAAAGAATATTTGGGCTCAAATAGGATTAAAAATAGTCACCTTAGGATTGATTACAAGTCCTATTTGGGTGGTGAGTAATGTTTTGTGAAGAAGCCACAATAACCTGCATGTAACATTTAACCACATCACCAAACCCACTCCCCCTCATTCCCCCCCCCCCTTTCCCTGCAGAGATGGGATCCTTTCACGAAAAACAGACGTAAAAATTTGTTGAAAGTAGCTGTAGTAATTAATTAATCCTCAAGTAACCTTTCCTAAATCACAGATTGTATTCTTTCCAAACAAGAAGGTAAAAACAACCGATTGGAACCGTCAGACCACTACAGGACACTGACCGGACTCAATAATGTTACTACAAATGACCGACATCACGGTGCATGCTTGACAGAGAATAGTGTCAATGCATTCAGTTCTAGACCGTCCAATCATGTCACACCACTGTGAAGAAGCGAAGCCTCTGCCAGTTCCCAAACACCAGCAACAAACTACTTTGAAGGTACCAAGCGTATTTTTATTACAAACTCTACCATCCAAACTTCCTTGACAACATGTCCCTGGTGAGATGAAATGCCAGATGCACAGAGCGAGGTAATGTCCTGTAGATGTGCATCGCAGTATGGTTAGTAGAATCCATCCGTTAACAAGATGAGCAGCACCTAGAAATTTCACTAACTTTGACTCCTAAAAATCATGTCGAAAGAATGTGAACACAATCCTGCCAGAGATTGTCAGTTTTATTTACAAAAATCTTACAGGCTGGACTTTGTTATTGGTAGATGAAATTGAACCTGAAGGAAGAGAAGACATAAAAGGTGCAATAATAAATAGGTCATTTTACATATGATGAAAATAACAACTTAAAATTGCTAAAAATCCAATAACATAATGACAATTTCTTTCTTTCCATACACAAAATTGTGAAAATCCAACAACAACTGAAATGACAATTTTATAGCCCTGGAATTCAAAACAAAATGTTGAATGTTACCGTACCGTCTATGAAGTGCATATTGGTTTACTTACCTACTGAGTAACTGAGGCAAGCTAGATATGACAGGACCGTACCCCGGTGAATTATCGTAAAGTTCAAACAAGGGAGCTGCTACAAGCTTGTAGTTTCTAGGGACTGCAAACAAGGCTGTATGAAATGAAAATAAATAAGAAAGAAAAATAATAATCCTTCCCCCAAGTCAAAGCAATACCACCATGTGAAACTAAAGACTGAAGTGAGAAAGAGGAAACACTATTAGAAATAAACTTATTGTGATCTGGTTTGTAAGCATCAATCGAGTAGAAAACTTTAACTCTACCTATTGCAAAAAAAGAAAACAAAATATTACAAACAGGTTATTTAAATGCACTTATTTTATTTTTTCACATGTTATCAGTCTAACAATGACTTGTACCATTGATTTATGACAAATTTAGATTGATTTCTTTCCAACAGTATATACCATACGCGATAACTATGTACATCACATTAAAAAAACACTGATAATTTATGCCTCACAGTTACAATGTCAATCAAAATTCGGTGTCTTCCAAGATTTGTCAAATTATTTCTAAACCAGTGTTCAGTTATAAACTTGTCATATATAATGCACAGTTCACAGAATGCTGTCCCAACATATAGCAAACATGTGTCTGGTATTGAGTCAGGACAACAGAAACCATTGGATACCAGACCACTGAAAAGGCAGCTGTACGTTACGATAGAACCCATAAATTAATTACAAATTATGATGCAACATATCGACTGGCGGAATGTATGAATTGAATCCTTCAGATCCACTCAATGCCCCAATTCTTCCCTCAAACTTCTCCTCCCCCTCCTCAGCCTGCCTCTTCCTCACCCACTCCTCACTGCCACCCACTGCCCACCTCCACCCACTGGCCACCTCCACCAATTCACACCCCTCTGCACCTTTCTACCAATATTGTGGTTAGACAAAATGACTCATTTGTGAAGCAATCTACCCTAGATGTCCCTCTTTGGGTCCAATATACGGTATGACGCTCACCTTTTTCTGCTAATTGTACAAAATATAATCTCTTATGCTCCTTTGGTTTGGTGATGTGAGCAGGAATGTAAGGATACTGAGGAGAAAATATAGAAAAACAAAACTGTTATTAATGAAGGACCACATTTGAAAATGCTGATACGTAGAAATGTAGAAAAAGTGGTACAATTTGACCATATAACCTGTTAACTTTAAAGAATACAATCTAAGTGTCACTTAGAAATGGGTGAATGGGAGAGGAGGGGGGGGGGGTAGGTAGGGGAGAACAAATATGGGAAGGTCATTCTTACCTGAGGTGGTTCAAAGTTTGGTCTGTACCAGTTTGCAATAACATCTTCCACCATCCAATCTTGTTGCACGCCATCTTGTCGCCCTAGGATCTGCTCAGACAGAACAAAATATGATACAGAATAAGAAGGGAAGAAAAACAGAAAACTTATTGGTGACTTCAAAGTGTAGTTAAGTCTTGTTTATTTGCGGATATTTGACATTTATCCAATATTTTTAGTATACTTTACAATTTGATCACAAACTATGGAGCCAGTTTATAATTTTTCCTTTCTTCTTACATATAATTCCAAATGCTCCGCCATTCTTACCCGGTAGTTTAAACAACCGGAGGTGTATTGAGTGATAGCTTAAATGTAGACAAGCACATCTGAGAGACGAGAAAACAAAGCGTTCCTTGATAAACATCTAAAGTTGACTACCATCAATGCTTCGACTATGAAAAGTCTAAAATATCTCTCTTCACAGGCAAGACTGGAATCATGTACTGGAATGCATTCCTTCCACTCTTTGTCATCTTTGTCAGCATTCTTCACTCACCTCTGTCATTAATCTCTTGAGCCCCTCCACTTCATCCTCTCCTGCTTTGATCTCTCCTCCGGGTCTATAGGAGATGAAGGGAGAAATTAAAATGGTCAGTGAATGGTCTGGTGATATGTGGCATAACAAGAAGGTCAGATATAGAGGGACAAAGAGAGAGAATATAGTAAAAATATAAAATAAACAGCAAACATTGCTAGACAAGGTCCTAAATGTTAAAGATACAGTGTATGTAAATATCATTTATCCAGTATGACATCGCAAAATGCTACATGTGAAATGCTACATACAAGTCCAAAGATTGAAGTCGTGGAATGCATGAAATTGACTGGCAACACCATTGTAATGTAAAACTAAGTTGAAGCCTAATTACGTACGTATGTAAAATATAATCAAAATATTGAGCATTTGCCAGAATCGGTGTGCAATGTGAGAATAGATGAAACATCATTTATACATCCTCAGTGCATACCAAACATCTTCTTAGAACTGTTCATATATTTCTCAGAATTTTTTGTTTCTTTTTCATCGTATTTTGATTTCTTCACAACTTACAATTTAAAGAATGTTGTGCCAAGCTGTAAGAGCAGTACATGTGGCAGGCCATGCTCATGAACTATAAGAACTCCTTCGACAGAACGTCTTGTGCCCAACTTTGGAAATTCATCTCTCATCCGTTGAAATCTAGCTACGACTGATTTGTCCTTCTCGAAAAGCGGTTCCTTTGTGCCAAATGTGTAATTTGTCAATGGGTACCTACAACATGAAAAACAGAGAAAGAATTTCATATTTTGCCATGTGTCATTCTTTCTAGCTCAATTGATGTCTATATACAAATTTAACATGAAACACACAACTGGCTACTGTATGATTATGTTTCGTATATGTGACACTGATCTAGCATGGGTACCGTTATTTTCCGCACACGTTACTCTCCGCTGAAACAAAACGGTGTTTTCCGCACACAAATTTGTCAGCGGAAAACAACGTTTTTTTCAGCGGAAAGTACCGTTTTTTTGTGAGGAACAGAATGACTTACTGAAATGATTAGGCACATGGAAGGATTTAGGAGGATGGAGAAGATAGGATTTGGCTGTAGCAGGATAAAATGTAGCTTCGAGACTAGATTATTATTAGGATAGCTAGGGTTGTAGCTTAGGCTTAAAAAGTTTGAAAAAGATAAAGGATATTTTCAACTAATATTCAGTGACAATTAAACCATCATTACGCGGACCGCAGTTTTAATACTTTATTAGATACTCAATCCTTCATAACGCGGGCGTCCCTTTGCCCTTTTATCCGCCGACCGCCTCAAACTTCTTTAATAATCCCTAATTACAAACACCCCAAGCCTCCTGTAAATTATAAGCAGCTTAGCTTTTCTGACATGAACTCAGGCTACTCAGCCTCACCATCCTTTATCGACGTTCTTTGATACTTTCTCATGTTATTTTCATTATCCTGCCTGAATTTGGTATCCTTAAATTGAGGAAAAATATAGTGTATAGGTAAGTGAAAAAAAAAGTTGTTTTCCGGACAAGAATTTTTTCAGCGGAAAGTAATGTGCGGAAAGTAACATGTGCGGAAAACAACTGAAACCATCTAGCATCATACGCATACCACAACAGTACCAATGTTGGCAATGTTATATATACAGCAATTGCTAATGCTAAGTGATTTTAAATAATAGCACTGGTATTATGTGGTGGATAGCCAACCAAC
>KN883522.1:43720-54390 GCA_000934455.1 Apostichopus parvimensis | reverse complement strand
TTTTAAATAATAGCACTGGTATTATGTGGTGGATAGCCAACCAACCCACCAACCCTACCTCCCCCCCCCCCCTGGAGAATCTTATTTAGTTACTATTGCAACCCTTACCACTACACAAGTTTACACTACATACAGTATCCCAGTATCTGGCACCTTAAAAAGATTGGAATGCTTTGCCATCAGACATTGTGCATGCATCTAGTCTAGACTGTTTCAAAGACAAGCTTACTAACTCTTGTTTTGGTAACCAATGACTTATACTCTTCTCATACCTTGTAGCGTTCGGTTGGCGTTTAAGTCCTCTAGTAGGATTTTTGCCGACTTAACCCATTCAGATTCAGATATATTGACAATGTGTGCCCAACTTCTGTAGCCTACACATTGTCAATATTATAACACTAGGTCTAGCCTATCGGTATGAGGGACAATGGCGTTAGGCTCTCCATGGCCATGCACTTTTGAACCAGACCAAAAAAAGTACGTATTACTACAGCATTCTTTGATGAAAGAAAATGAAAGCAAACTTACAGTACTGCGGTCCTTTCCCTTGGAACTGCAGAGGAAGTTGGTTGATATTTATTTTGTCCGTATCCACTTTTTGGCCACCCTTGTGTCGAATTTCGGCGCGTCGTTGCCATCTTTCACAAGTGAATTTCCCTGGCAAACGCAGTGGCGCTATTGCACTATATTTGCCAGAGCCGTATATACGGCTCTGATATTTGCCAGAGCCGTATATATACAGAGCCGTATATAGAGAGAGCCGTATATGTCTCTGATACTTGCATAGACAACCTATAATTATTACTTTTGTGTATCGTAGAGCCATCAGACTTTCAGCGAACTAGTACCAATCCACATAGCCTACAATTATCAAAATAAACTCCATACTCTGATTTTTAATTTGTCATGTTCGATGAAAAAAACCTACAATGGAAAGTTATACAGCACTAGTAACACCTTCATTTTCGATCGGGTCTATTTTAATTGCTATTTTTGCGGAGATTAATTGTGATATAGATTAATTGTGAGATAGTTCCATCCATACAACTATACTATGTATAACACTCAGTTTGCGTGAGTTGACTATCTGGACATTTCACAAAATGAACAAAGCAAGAATATGATTTCACATGTAAGTGGCATAGTTGAGGGCACGGAACCGAGAAATTGTTTAAGTTACATTTCTACTTTTCGAAATAAGAATTTTCGCAGGCCCTGAAATTTGAATACTTTGTGTGGCACTCTTTTGATCCGTAATTCAATTCTGTAACTGAAATTCGCTGTAAAGAGGAAACCAATTTTTTCTTACTGCAGGGGACAATACATAATCGAGGGAAAATAATCTGCTGGGACTGTAGAAATGGTCCCCGAATATGCTTGTACATGTAAGTGCCGTTGTTATTTTATCATTGTTTGTGTTTCACATGTTTGGCTTATTGGCAGGTGCAGTTTAGATGAAGCAATTGATAAGAGCCCCATATCTCACGGGGGAACACAGGTCTTTGCAATCCTAGCTATCAGCCTATATTCGCCTCCGCTATAGTTTGATCCAGGATGCTAAGCAAATCTCAACGTTTTGGAAAGTACGTTCCTGGATGTTCTGGCTCTCCAAATTATTCCCAGCTTTGAAAGGGAGGGGCTGGGGTGTAAATTAGACGATTAAATGTTTCATTCGAAACATGAGTGACCATTAGTCAAATATAATGGTCACTCATTGATATCTTTGGGGTCAATACTTGTGTGACCAGTTGAAGTCGATACATGTTATGTATTATTATTGAAATTGCAGCAAAGGGGTGAGCTGAGAGATCATAGATGAAACATCTCACACTTTTCACGGGGAAAAAAAAGAGAGAAAGGAAGCGGTTGGTAACGAACTAAAGACGTCAGACATGCTGTAATGACCATGCATGGTTATGCAAAAATATCCTTAGACATCTTCCTCTGAGAATGTAATGATAAACGGCGCTCCATAACAGGCAAATTCAATATGTTATGTGCGAATCACAGTGCGTCGTGTTCTTTTCCACAAGTCCGGTCCACGGTCAGCTGATAAGCTACACTGCGAAGATAATCCACACTCGGAGCTATTATTGTTATCTGTTCTACTATCTAAGTTAAACAACGATGAAAAGTGCAAGAGGAGGCCGGCGAGAATTCCATTGTTATTTCACGTAAAATGGGTTCTTTCGTTACAAACCGAACTTCTGCCGTTTAATATGATGTAAGGATTCGAATCAGCAGATACACCAAAGCATGATGTTCAAACAAAGTTGGAATGCAGTACGACTTGTTATCAAACATGACAAGAATATTTAATTGTTAGACCTAATGTTATACTAGCCTATGTTAACCTAATAGTAAGTCTCACTATGACCATGTTAATAAAGGTTTGGCCTAACTTGTAATGTAACTTGGGCTAAAGTAACAGTTAGATTAGGCCCTTACCAATGGGATAGGTTTTGCTTAGATTAATATTATGAAAATGAGCCTAGGCCTGCGGCCTAACTCTAGAATCCGTACCATATGAATGGGAAAGCTTACTTCGAATCGGCAGAATAACAACTGTATAATCCGGCTGAACGTGTGTGCTCGCATCGGCTTGGTTTCTGTCTCCCAAATCAATAGAATAACAGTCAGTGAATAGGTATCAATAGAATAACAGTCAGTGAATAGGTATCAATAGAATAACAGTCAGTGAATAGGTGTGTGGTCAGTGAATGGTACGGATTCTAAATTAGTACCAGGCCTACTCCCATCAGACCTTGGCCAAAATTGATACAATAATTTTAATAAGGGAAAGGGTGACTTTGTACTAGGCCTAGAATCATAAGTATACGTAGTGGTTTACTGTGACAAGTATGGTATGGAAGAACTTGACACAGCATACATTTTGTAGTCAAGTTCTGCTCAATTGTACGTTGTGTAGGCACAGAACAATAAATATTTTGAGATCATTACATTTCTGAGGAACTACACACGAAAAATGCATACAGTTGAGTGATTTGGATTTTTCGTTGATAAGACATCGTTAATCAAATCCTTAAGTGCGTCAATTATGAGCCCACCATGCTACTAAATGTATGACATGGAATGCCTAACATTAGCCTGATCCCAGTTGCTGTTAGTTCGGCTATAGGCCTAGCTAGGCCTAATG
This sequence comes from Apostichopus parvimensis, assembly GCA_000934455.1. Lineage (NCBI taxonomy): Eukaryota > Metazoa > Echinodermata > Holothuroidea > Aspidochirotida > Stichopodidae > Apostichopus > Apostichopus parvimensis. Next base: position 51,233 of record KN883522.1, on the reverse strand, counting down.
TAGTGCTGAAGCCATGGCAAATTTAAGGTAACTTGGTCAAGGCTATAGTCTATATCTAATTTTATCCTAGGAAAACTAGGCAAGCTCGTCAGAGTACCTCCACATCAGGTTGGAAGTATGAAGGCTATTTGAGGGGAGTGTGCAACCCAGAATACTTTATCACATAGAAAATTTGAAGTAAAATATTTGGAACAAATAGTGGAACCCAAGCTTGAGATCAAAATTCAGTCATATAAAATATATACATCTTTAATGTCACATATTGATGTACAAAAAGTGCAACTTATGAAGGAAAATGAATTGCATTGTCAACAAAGTATTCAACATTTGATGAAGATATAGTCCAAATTTTACAATGAGAAGCTGAAAATTTATCATTTCCACTTTTTGATTGCGTCCTTTGTCATACAATCACAATATCACCTTTGAATCCCCTTAAAATTTGTTATCCATCGCTAGAACCATGCAAGCCTAGACCCTCAGCAAAACTTGGAGCAAGCCTTATAGTAACTGGATGGAATTTTTGAAATAAAAGTAAGCACTCATAACCAACTGAAATTTATGTACTTTCTGTGGTTGGGTGTTAAATCAAGGAATTTTTTTTACTTTCATAAAGAAGTTTCCTTCTTGCCATTAACAAACACAGTTAAAAGCAGACTATAAGTTCAGTTTTGATTAATTCATTGAAACATTGAATACTGATCCTACCCATCATATGAATAGTTGGAAGTTCGAGAAACCTCACAAACATTGAGCTGTATATTTGTAATTTATCTCTGATTTGTTGTTACACGTTATTACAAGCATACATAAATACACTATACTTCAAAGCCGTAAATTATGTAACATTATTTTATACTGCATTTACTTGGCAAGCCAATTGGGTATTGTGAAGCTTGCACTGTATTCAGAAAATCCTGGCTGAAGAAATATTTTGTTGATGTTTGTCAGGAAGTACTGGATTTATGCCAATAAATATTGCCATTTAAAGTGTCACTGTGAGGTGCTGTGTACGTCCATCAAGAGTAAAACACATGTTGGAAGAATTTAACGAGTCAACCTATATAGAAAAATAATGTAAAGTTGGCAAGCTTTGAATTATTCTATTGGTAAGTGTTGTAGCTTCAATGCAGCTAATCCAAACAGCTGTGTTATAGATGTAATATTTTTGGTGAAGTCGGAAGACTATTCCTGGTGGAAGAGTATCCATTGCTTTTGGACCGAAACAGAACCTCACCACTACCCCCTTTTATTCATTTCATTTTCCTTTGTGTTTTTCGTACAGTGAAACGGTATATATCGTACTAATCATCAGAACTAATTTGTGACCAATTCATTTCAAAGTGATTGTTTATTTTTTTTCTTTTATTTTTTCTGTCTTTCAGATACAGAGTTTAGTCACCAGTTTATAAACTTTGCTGGAAGTCAGAGCACATTCTTAACAATATATATGTCATGGAAAATGATATAATCCCAGCTTTTGCTGATTTAGACTTTCGGCTCCCCGACATCAGCATTCAGCAGTTGGTGTCATGGGGAGCCTCCTGCTGTATGATGTTTGGCGGTATCGTACCCTTCATACCTCAGTACATGGAGATCAAACGCACAGATAACGGCGAAGGATTCTCAACGCACGTCTGTCTCGTGCTCCTAGCCGCTAGCACGTTGAGGATTTTATTTTGGTGAGATTCCCCCGTTTTCATTTTTCGCCAAGAGCTGGATACAATTTTGATGACATGTACATATATACTTGGATGAGGAGGAGAAGCGACTGTTTTTCACTTGGTCCCCCGTGGCATTTAAAGCTCCATTATGCATTCCATTATAAACATGATTAACAACTAACTCTGCAATTGTTTTAGGTACTATTGTACAGTTAATGATCACACACTCATCATGATACCTTCCCCCCTCCCCCTCCCCCTTCCCAACTCCCAAAAGTTTGACTCATTCGCAGAGATTGAGCCAATGGAAACATTCAAACCAAATCAAAAAAGTTCCATTCTTTGTTATTGTTTTGGTCGAGATGAAAGCATGCGTCTGATTAACGTTTTCATATTAGACCAAAATAATAACCGGACACATTTGTTTGGGTTTTATTGTTTTAGTCGTGCGATCTCTCTGGGTATGGGCCAAAATCATTGTGATTGTGTGTATTTACAACCCATTATTACTGGAAAAAGATCCTTTAGGCCATCAAGATTGAATTAAAAATTGGGCTTTAAAGAGATCTGTGTGATTGCAATCATGTGGTTGCTCGCCTTATAATGGAGGTAGTATCAACAACAATGATAACAATAATTGATCAATAATGAGCACATATCCACTCTGCTGAGCAATCAGAATTGCAGATATAAAAGGTATACATATATCAAGTGTTATGAATAGGTTCTTTACAATCTGAAGTGCATCCAACTGAATGTAATTTCTAAGTTGATCGGCATTTCATTGTGGACTTGCATATAGTCCATGCATGTGTATTGTGTACATCAACTTATATTGAACAGACCTCACTAACACAACATAACTTCATTTCACAGACACAATATTTAGACAGGTGTTATTTTGCAGAGAAGTGCATGCAACATACAAAAGTCAATAATAAATAAGGTAGCAATGTTAATGATAAATTTAATAACTTTTTTAAAGGAATTTCATCAGCAAAATTAGGGAAATTGCTATCAGTTTGTTTATAGTGAAGATGGGATGATGCTTCATACAAAATAAAGCTATGTACTTTTCACTATCTGCAATATATAGCACAACTTTTTTTTGTATGGATTCACAGTTGACTATTCCTGAAATATAAAGTTGTGTGTGCCAGAGTGTGGCTGCATCCTAGTCACTGGCTTGAAAAAGCAAGTCCTGTGCCCATAAAATCCACTGGCGTAAAATCAAATACCCAAGTTGGCATTTTCTTGAATACAGCCAAGGCCTTAATAGCTAATACATAACCACTGTATAGTCCTTCATTTAAAAAAGCCCAAAAGGGAAATTTCTACTTTTTTTCATTGTTTCTAAGTCTCCTCCTACCTTTATCTTGATATTTATCGACAGGTTTGGCCACCCATTTGAGTTGCCCCTTCTTGCCCAAAGTATCATCATGTTTGTAACCATGATGGCCCTGATTCGTCTCTGTACCAACGTCCGTGCCTTGAACGAACTTTCAACAGTCAAAAGAGTATTCACTGGTTTGTATTTACTTCTTTGCCATTTGCTTGATTTCATGAAATGGGTTTCTTTGTTTTGAAATAGTGGAAAATGTGAGCCCAAACTAAAACAAATAAATTCACAATTTGCCAACTGTGTAAACAGCTGTACATTTCAGAGCATATGTTTGTTACTCTTTGAATTACATATTTTGTTAGAGATTTCACCTTGATCCTGTGGCTTATATTTTATATTGAGGTTAATTCAGCATAGCAAATTTAAACAATGAAAGTTAGACTAGGGGGAGCACTGGATGTCTGGGATGTCCGGTTCAGAGGATAATCTAATCCGGCTGGATATCCAGACCAATGGATAATCCGGCCAGGATAATGAACAAGTGTCAGGTTCTCGCTGGACCTGGCAAAAATATAATCTTTTTTGAAAACCTGCCTGGAATTTCCAGGAATTAATAAGATAAAAAGAAAACTTTCCAATTACAGAATGATATAATTTGACATAATAAGTTATTTGCTACTGTTTGAACTAGTTATCAAGTTGAGTATTAAACTAACTTAGATGCAACTTGTTATAATAAAAGGAATTGTCATTAATTGTGTCTTAAAAAAATACATTTTTAAAGTGGAAACCTTTGTGGTAGTCTGAACCAGCTTAAACAAAAGTAATTCAGTTAAACATAACCACAGACATTCCTTAACTGTATCATTATTCCATTACTCCATTAGTTTATCCATTTGTTTTTTTTTGTTTGGTAGGCATGCCTCTTTTCTTAACAGCAAACATGGATTCAACTTTTGTCCATTATCTTTTTTGAAGGCTCATTCTAATAATTACATTGAACATATATATTCAATTTTTTTTTTTTTTTCATTTTTCAAGTCTTTCTGCCCATTCCAGCCAGAGCTAAAAGTCTAATTCTTGATAAACCTTTCTTCAGTCAGTTTCACTACATGCATCATGTCACAAATTTATATCAAAATTGTGATGAATGAGATTACTTTTTCCCTGCATATAGTAACAATTGCCACTAAGGAATATAAACAATAAATCAGGGCAAAAATTTAAACATATGTCAGATCGTCAGAGATGACCAGACTACTGTTTAAGAAACCAACAAGAGCCTGTGAGATTGTCTGGAGGGTGGATTTTTTACTCAAAATTTTGATTGCGTCGTAACTAAATACTCGCAAGATTGATAAATTGTGTAAAAGTAAGTTGGCCTGACGTTTCGATCCTAGCAGGATCTTCTTCAAAGGCTAAATGAGAAGTAACAGTAACAGAAGGGACAAAAACACGCACAAAATATAGACAGGTTAATGAGCATGGTGAACACAAAGATGTGAGGGGATTAGTAGACAAGGGATGGAGAGAAGAAAGAAAGAAACCAGTAGGGGAAGGGGAGAGGTCGGGGATAAACAGTGGAGGGACAAAGAGAGGATTAAGGGAAGGGGGTAGGGAATAAACTGGAGAAGGACAAATACAGAAAGGGGGGGGGAACAAGGGGAGAAGGAGGGGGGACAGAAGAAAAGTTAGTCATGTCCTTCCAGAATGTTGAAAGATTGATAAATTGGTATTAACCTCCATCACCATGGAGATACTGTAAGAAAGTACAAAATAGTGGTTGGACCTACATTATCATCCACTCTGATGAGAGTAAATTCCAAAGTTGGTGTTCTATTCACTAAACCTACACACTCCTCCTACGGTGTACATATCGGTCGTTCTTTGTTATTTTTCTATATATTTCTTCGGACAACCAAATTTGCTCTTCGGACAACAAACGAGTAAGACCTGCTTTGTCTGAGGGACAAACCTAAAAAACTTGTAAAAGTTTGCCCTGACGAATGAAAATCTAATTGCTCATATTTTTTGCTACAAGTTTGAGCTGTGTTGCAACTAGAAAGTAAGAAAGAGAAGCCTTAACTATAATATCTCCCTCTTTAATATCTGCCGATATCAGATACTGCATATTATCTGTATTTTTTTCTGTTAATAATTTCATTATCGCGTGACAAAATCTGGTCTTGCTGTATTTCATTAAAGTACAGATTTCGTTGTCACTCTGATGCTGTCATCGTCGCATGTAGTGCAATTCTTGAAGATGAATCGAAACTATTCCTGCTTTTAAGTTTCACATTATTATTATTTTGTGATTTAAGGGAACCTGTATCTCCATACTATGTGGGAGCTCATATGTCAAACTACCCAATCCCCATGTTTTAGCATTTTTTTCATTGAAGTAGAGAAAATGCTTTAATACTGTCATGATGGTATAGCGTGATTCTTGAAGATGAAACAAACCTTTACCTACAAGTATCTCATCATTATTTAAGGGAACCCATATCTCCATGCCAACTGGGAGGGAGCTCACCAGTCTAACCATCCAATTCCCCGTTTCATTTTTCGTCATATTTTTTCATCAAATCTTTGTAATCAGATACAGACTCAATCATCGTAAACACTAAAAGTCTTGTATCACTCACATCTCAATGATGTTCTCAATGCAAACATATATTTACATATATATACTTATACTATGCTCCTCTCTTTATGGGCATTTGGCGTTAAGAAGAAAATACTAGATTGATGCGTTTGTGTCTGAATGAAATAAAGGCTGGCCTTCGGCAGAATGTTAGTTTCGATGCGGGATTGTCCAAGAAGAAGAGAAACAAATTTGATTGCTAGTTTATATAAATGTGTCATTTGAGGCCATAACATTCTTAATGTTGTCCTATAGAGTTTTGCATTCATTGCATCTGAGGAACTGGCCTAATGCTTTGTGTATTAGACTTTTCCCTTAGATGATGAAGCCCTCTTCCTTCTTAGCCCCCCCCCCCCTCATCACTCACCCATCCACCCAAGTATCATAGCTGTTCTTTTGGATAACTTCACTGTTGTAGGCTTATTGTAATACTTTATACTAAATACTGTCATCTCAAGGATTTTATTTCTGTATTCCATGTATTTTTTTTTCTTCACAAAATTGTTTCCATAACAACACATTCAGTAGAAAATGAAAATGATGTATACATGTGTGTCATGGCTATTCCAGTTGTCATGGAGACATATAGGATGTTATTTTACAGATTCCATTTTTCCACTCATTACAAGTGGAAAGCTAGCAGGTTCATTAAAAGTAACATATCTGTAGGAAAGTTTTCATCTAACGGGGAAAACCAAAAATTGCCTGGCACGGTTCTTCCGCTTTTGAAATACTTAACAAGGTATACTTTACAGTGTGTGTGTTGGTGTGGGTGTGTGTGCATTATTCAAGAGTTTAAATAGCAAAATGAGATTCATATCTGGTTTTTTTCTTTTTCTTTGGATCTACAGTTAGTTTCAAGCTAAATGCTCTCTGGAGTGACTTTACACACTTTATAATGTCTGTATTTATCTTTGAAGGTCACTTACCTCAAATAGAAAATGCTCTTTGCCTTAACACTCGGAGCAGATAAGAAAGTATTTCTTTCGGCTCTCAGAGATACACTGTTAATGATATCCCATGCGTTTATCTTCTTTGTTTAAACACACTTGAGCACTTTGTTCTGTTTGTGTGTAAAGCTATGCTCTTGATGCCAAGTGCTGGTGGAATTGAATCTTCTGAACAAAAGACAGGATGAGAAATGGGGGGGGGGGAGAGAGGAGTTGCTGTGAGGAACGAAATTCATTCTTATAGGACCTGTTGCTTCATGAATATTTTTAGGTCAAACTCTGAGATATCGTTTATCAGTTTTCTTGGATAAAAGTGAAAAAGAGGCTTTTTTCACTCTTTAATATTTGGTCAATCAGATCAATTTTTGCCTATCTTAACTTTCCTCAATTTCGATGAGTCACTAAACTACACGTGACCAGTCAAATGATATCAAAGATTACGTTCAAACACTTGTATCTCTGTGTATAATTGATTTGTAAGTAGACATTGTATATAAATGACAACTTCATCTGTATGTTCTATGGTTTTATAGACAAATGAATGTCTTCCATATTTGTCTTGTGGCTACATTTACAAAATGAAGATCAAATACTGGGAAATGGCTGGGTAAAATTTAGCACATTTGTCCAATCTTAGTCGTAAAGGAAGCAGCTTTTTATGTTGGTTTTGATTCCAGTTAATACTTATTAATATAAATATATCACTGCGTATTTATGCAAACAGCAGTTCTTAGGTATGCCAAGCATTGCCACTAACAGTCATAACGTGGAATATTAATACTGCAAATATATGTTCATTTGTATCAATCTCAATACTTACAGCATCTCATCAGCTCTCTTTCCATTGCAACTCATTTGGCTTCTAAAGTTAGATTTTATTTTTGAATGAACTTAAAATTTCGTATTAAAGCAT
>KN883522.1:11173-38765 GCA_000934455.1 Apostichopus parvimensis | reverse complement strand
TCATAACATTGGTGAAGTCCAAAATCATTTTTATTACATATATTTTTTTTTTCCTTTTTTTTTCTTTATTTATTTCTTTTAATAGTTTTCCTTGCGATTATTAATGTGCATTGTAACGTTGTCCGACCAACTCACAACCACTGCTTCCTATCTGGTCTTTCTGCTTTTTGAATATAATTCAACTTTCATTCTTCAACGCTGGTTTGATTTCATCAACTTCAATTTATTCATTTCTGATTATATGTTGTTAGTACAGACTTAATACTTTGATATATGACAAAAACATGTGCCTATCACACTTCAATAGCTTGGCAACTCACTCAAAAAAGGAAAACTCTTTGGACTAAAAATCTTGTTGTGAGTGGAAAAGTGACTTTATCACAAGTTTTATTCCTTGATAACTGGGGGAGCATGTAGAGTAATGATGGTTGCTAGGGTAAATGTGGGGTTTGGCACTTGGTGTTGTTTTTAGAAGGTACGATATGGAGCACAGAATGCCTTTGAATGTGTGGATACAGTATATTTGCCTTTGCATGAATAGTACAGTCAAGTCTGGTAAGGTGATTGCTACACGGGCAATGTGCACCTGTTGGATTCTGAGTACTAACATTTTTGCATGCCAGATTCCTTGAGGGAGGTATGTGGTAGATTTTGAAGTACATTCATCCATAAAGTTCGCATTGTGTGTTTTTTTTAACCCCGATCTGAACTCTCCACAGAATGTCCCTCAGTTAAAATCATTGAGTTAATAGATAGGATTGTACGATCCTTCTTACCTCCCATTCAACTCCCTACTGTAGGTAGGATTGAAAAATTACCCCAAAAAAGGATGGATTTTTATCTCAGTTATATCCAGTCCTGAGTCATCTGGGCTGGGCTGTTGGCTAGAATAAAAACATTAAATATTTAAGCACAAGTGGTTTGATGATGTCATATTTTGACTTGTTCAAGTCCCTTCTCTTAAAATGATGGCCATGATAATTCTTTCAAACAGAACAAGATGGTCTTTTTTTTTTACTGTTTGAGGGAGCTGTTCAATATGTTGCAGGATGATGTCTTCTTTAGACTTGCTCAAGTCTTCTGCCTAGTGTGTGAAGAAACATTGAAACCGAAATTTACTTGAATTGGATATGCTTTCGCTTAGCATTTTGTGGGGGGGGAGTCTTTATCACAAGTTACACTATCACATCTAGGCCAATGATGAACGTTGGGTTTCATCTCGTTCAAGGAAAAGAAAGAACTGTTAATGTTTTGTTTCATTAGTTCGTTGTTTAGGTTTCATTTCATTGCTAGTGTATGTCCTACAAAGTTACAAATGATGCCTACATCTTTGACCGTGCCAGCGTAATGAAGTAGTTAACATGATTCGTACCAAAACACTGTGCATCACAATGAGTGCATGCACATGCTTTTAGAAACTTTACACAGAGCATTTATGCAAGATTTTGTCTATACGTCCTCGGCCACCATTCTGATGACGATGGAAAAAAAAGCACTTCTGTTTGACATTAACTTTAGCGAGATTAATTTTTTTTCCTGAGCTTACTTGACCTAGACCAACTATTTCATAATTTGTAATTTTTAAATTAGTATTTTATTATTTGCATAATTGCCTTGGGGTGGGGGAGGGGGGAGGAAAGGAGCTGGAAGGGAAGAGAGTATTAAAAAAAAAATCAGAAAGGTGTGCGTGGCAAATGTACGTGACACTTTTACAGTATGGAAAGTTGGACACTGCTGGAAGAAAGGTTGGGTTGGACAGAATCTATAGTGTTCTGCATTTTACACAGTAGGGCTCCGCTAGTCTGCAGAAATAACCGTTATTGTTTGGTATTGATTCAGCCTTGTTGCAGTGGATTATGTCGCTTTCTATCTTTAGACTCGATGACGATGCCTTAGCGATCCCACACTCACTTTGTGGAGTGTTAGCTCAGTGGTTAACGCCGGTGCCTTTCAATCATAAGGTCCCCAGCTCGAGTCACTCCCAGATTAATGTATGTCGTCCAATTACAGAGTTGTTAACAATTAACAATTCATAATCATGGACGTTAAATATGAATGTAAGAGACTGGCTTCGGTCAGCTTGCGGCTTTGATAAGCCAATGAGGCTTCTTTGCGAGTTCCTGCTTGCAGGAGGATCTAAAATACATACATACATACATACTTTTCCCATTTGATCGTCTTAAAACTTACAAACATCGGAGCTCAGAAGTAATCCAGTGGGCTGGAAATAGGGAGTTGGGGTGGGGGGGGGGCGTCAGGAAGTAGATAGCGTATGTCTGTTCTATTAGAAAGGTGTATCAATGTTACTCAAAACCCTTGCCCACCTCAACTGTGCCACGTACTGGAATTCTGTTACAGATTTGATATTCAATGCATTACTTTACACCTTTATCAATCATATTAAAAAACAAGATTTATGTCGAGAAAAAAAAGTAATACTTTTAAAAGTAATTGATATTTGATACTTGAAATATATGTTAACAGTCGTGCATGATTTATTCCTCCCGAAGAAATAGTTTGTCTTGCAGTGTCGGTAGTGATTGGCAACAGTTGAGGTGTCTAAAATATGATTGGTTTTGATAGTGAAATGAATACTGATTGCATGTATAAGTCACAAAATTAATACATTCTGTGAACTTTGGTATGGTTTCTACAGCAAAGGCAAGCTGTGGTTAAGCCACCGCAGAATTAATAAGTACCACGAGTAACCTGCCGGTCCAATGTACAAGGTTCAGTGTGTTTTATGTTTATACTGGGATATTATCAGTTTTCAATTTATAGACACTGTAATAGTCTCGAATCAGATGAAAAGATCCGAGTCTGAACCTCCAGTAGATTTAAGAAGAATTTAAATATTTAACTTTTTACTAACAAATGACGATTATTGAAAAGGCGGCAATGCTATAAAAATTTTACTGTGTTACTTTCGAAAGGTGAAATTTATATTATTGATCAAACAATGATTGGGCCCTCTAAGGTCCAGAAGGGTTGACAGTGGTTTGCAATGTCGGTTCTTGTTTACCTGTCAGATACCATAGGATACATCTCAATAGTTACCGTGGGAATGAGAAAAAAAACGGTGGGTGTCATATAAACATGGTTCCCTAAGAAAAAACAAAGTGAAGTTATGAAGAAGACTTTAAGATACTTTGGGGGGGGGGGGTAACATGGGTAGGGTCATTGACCCGTAGTGACTGGTAACTAAGAGTGTACATACAGTGCTGAAGAGGGATATCAGTTCGTTCTAGGCACGGTAGAACAAGAGTGCATAAGTTGTGAGGAGGCAGGTTAGTTCTTCCCTCATAAATATCCAAGTCGGGTAAGCTGTGGAATCTTAATGTACAGAAAGATCGGTGATGTACACAAACACCAAGCTCTGCTGGTAAAACATGGATACAGTTGTTACCGATGTTTGGGCTTCCTTGAGCATTCATTTTCTTGGGATTCCTGCTTCTTTTTCTTTTTTTTTTCTTTTTTTTATGAGTTCATGTTTTGAACTTATAACATTACAACCTTTCAATACCCAATCTTGGACAACAACTTGGAATGTTTGAACTGAAATTATTGGAGACTTGGGTTTCATTTACCTGCACTCGATGGATTTTATTTATAATTAATCCTAATTTGCGGCTTATTTTGTTTACTTATTTTGTTTACTTATTTTGTTTACTTATTTATGTTTTGGTCCGGTTTCGTGTTTTTCTTTTCTTTAGTATTGGTTTTCTTACTGTTTATTCATAATTTATAGTTGCTCCTTTGTTTCTGTTGTTTGGTGGTTTTTCTTACCTTTCATGAGAAATTGATCAGATTTGTAACGGAAACACAAAATGATATTTTTTGTGTGCAATATCTGTTAAGGGAATGTTCATAGATTTATACATGATATCACATACTGTCATCTGTACAGAAACTATAACAGTATACCAAAGGCATTGTGTGAAATAGCTAGTTTATAGAATACCTGCAATCAATGTCCCTCATATTCCACTTCTTCATGTTCCACACCACACTTTTACAGTATGTAACATACACACATAAATCTGTCTATATGTGTGTGTGTTTGTTACATACTGTAACCAGTGGCGAAGCGTCCATACAGTCAGGGGGGATGCCCCCCCGTGACTGACGGACTCAAATGGACTGCTGGCGCCCATTCCTGCTTTTTACCACTTTTCACTTATTAGCGATTATTGACTTTTTTATTGCTCTATCATCTACCTATTGACATTTGTCACACTTTGTTGGTGTAATTTTGCGATGACACCTATTTATTCTTCGTTTATCTCTAAATTAGCAAGGCCTGGAAAGGGTCATTTCCGGCGATCTAGGGAGTATCTTTACTCTAAAAATTTAGGTACGCTCCGTGCCAACCTGTGTCGAAAGCGCCCCTACAGACCATTCTCGCCCCCTTGACCAATACCCCTAGCTCCGCCACTGACTGTAACATACACACACATACATCTGTCTGTATGGCTGATCTAGTCAAAACACTTGATATGTGTTAATATGTAGAGCTGGTTGATAGATCAGAGACAAATATATAAGTATGTGTCAGTCTGGTTGTACAAGCAGACCTACACATAAGTTACTGGGTTAGTCTGGTTTGTTGATCAGACACTGATAAGTCTAATTGATTGATCAGATGCACAGATATATATATATTGATCAGTTTACTCTTCGATCAATCAGACACACATATTTTTAGTATGTCAGTTTTGGCTTTTTTGATCATACACATATCAATAAATACAATGCATCTGGGAGATCAATCAGACACAGAACTAATGTTGCATCAACTCATTTAAATATGATGTGACAGGGACTACTTGTGCTCCCCTGGAACATTAAATGATGATATCTGATATATATGATGATATCATATGATGATATATATCATACAGGTGGGGATTGGCCTATTGGTTGAGGTACCAAAGCTTCTGATTGACCTCTGTATGGTAGTATAAGATGCAAGTTTCATGCCATGCTGTGAATGCCCAGCTTGCTTCAAGGCCAAAGTGTCGTTGATTTACGGTCTCTGCACCAGGATGACTCTTAGTCCCAGTCTGCACCTTGTATTGTGTATTTTAACTTGTGACTGCTGCATTTAGTCACTGTACATTATTAGGGATAAAAGCGAAGCTGATAAAAAAAAAACCTTTTCCTGTTTACCTGTACCCCCCTCAGGATGTACCCACCTCAGGATGTACCCCTCTCAGGATGTGTATCTTCCTCTTCTCCTCGTTTTTAAAAAAAAAATTCTACTCCCAATCTCTTCATTTGCACAAAATCATAAACCAAAGTGGGATTGTTTTATTATAAGTCCACCCAACCTTTGTGGAAGATGTCCCTAATTTTTTAACAAAGAGATCGTTAATGAGAATCTGTTAATGTTATTAATGTGACCTAGCTTACTCCATGCTGGTTTCAGTCCGTTCCATAGTTTTGCTTTCACGGCTGATGTCGTGACAGATTACATAGTTTGTGTAAAATTTCAACAGTGATGCAACACTTATGCAAACTCAACACACCCACAGTCATACATTACAGTTGTATTTGGTAAAGACCAACAATTAAAAAGATAGTGTGACAATAGGCTATTGTGTCTTTCAATTCATTGATAAAGGTGACTGATTTGCCATTATATGCTAATAAAGTAATTTATGTGGGTGGCAACGGTTACACCTCTCAGTACCATATAAATGCCACTATTGTATGGAGCCGGAGTGTTTTGTGGGTAAAAGCCCATTAATATCCAGATCTAGTGAATTTATGGAATGTGGAGTACACTTTGTTCTCTAGCTAACTGTGGTGTGAAACACTCCCATCCCAGATAGGGAGGAGAGTTCATAAGGTTAAAGGTAAATATTATAAACAATAATACATCAAAAGTACAGAGGTGGGTTAAAAAAGAAACGTTATAGAACAGTATAATATACTTATTTTCCCTTGCTAACCTGTCTACACACAACCTTAGATATACTGTTCTACCGTGAACTGTTAGAATGAGTGAACTGCAGTTCATTCTAGAATTGGTAGAGGCGAGAGTGCTGAGGTTGTAAAGAGACAGGTAAACTCGTCACTCGTTAATATCCAAACCCGGTAAGTTTTGGGATTTGTCATGGTAGCAGAATTAGGGTTTCGCAGTTGTTGGCCACTTGCAATTCAGTTCCTTTTCTTCCCCTTCGTTTCTTTCTCTCTCTCTGGCTCTCTCTATTCTCCCTGTAAAATAAGGGTCTAAGCTAGGCAGAAATGTGGAAAAATTGTGAATTTTGGAGAGTTGTTTGTTTGCAAGTGACTCAACTTATTGGGTTCAGTTTTGTTGGTCAACATGAATACTTTGATTGGAAATAAACATTGCATTTTGCAGTACATGCCTCATAAAATATTAAGCAATCTTTGTTTAATAGTAATTTCTACTATGATGCAAGCACATACCCTGTACTTCACAAATTATAAAGCTATGCCACTGCACTGTTACTGGTAACCTAAAATAACTAAAGCAAACACTTTCATTGGTGATATATTGATTATCAAGCTTATGCCATAACAGCAATATTACAATATTTGTCAAGTCTCTAACCAAGCAAGCAATCGCTATATTTTCAAATGTTGACTTTTGTTCATGTGACCATGTTTCGTTTATGATTAGGTAAATGTCAAACATTAAAAACAGCTGTCAAAAATCAGCATATGAGAAACAAAAAGATGAATTGTCATTGTTATTAATGATGACATTTTAATTAAAATCATTGCTCAGTGACTTCTATATCATTCAAAGTCAAAGGGAAAGAGAACTTAATGTCCAAGTGTTCAAGTTTTAGAATTGGGAGTGCATGTGGGGGGGGGGGTGGACTGGATAGGGAGTGGGAGAGGGCATCGTATGGGTAACGTAGTCTATTTGTGGTTAATGCTACTACATTAGTTAAATTTAGATAAATGAAAGAAGCAGAATGGCAAAGTTGATATTAGCATGGAAGGCCATTTATTATTTAAAGGATCTAAAATCTGCTGAACATTATTGCAAGTTGCAAGTACATACAATTGACCCATTGTTTTCACTATTTGCGCACAGATTTGACTGAAGAGAAGGTTAAATGTTCCCCTCACCCCATCTCTTGCCCCTTTGGCCCGCCCCCCTTTGGATTAAATCAATCGCACATGTATCATAAAGTGCCCTGCGTATGGTTCAGTTCATGTCTACAAGAATGAACTGCACCATGTGAACCGTAATATTGAAATGACTTTAACATCGAGACAAGTGGATGATCACCCTTGACATACGTCATGTATGAATATTTCTCTACAAGCAACAAAGCAACAGGCCTGCACAGTTTAATTATGAAAAACCATACTTTTTTGTCCTATGAAATTAATGTCAAAAACTTGGCTCCATTTTGGTAAAAACCGCCAATGTCTATGCCCATATGTCTTTTGTGCGATTTTTTTGTGGTTCGACAGAAGCGAGACAATTATATTTTAATGGGTGGTTGTGTATTGCACAAGAGTTTGGCAATACATGATGTGATGTTGAACTATATCAAAAGTTTATTCAGAGTTAAATTTGTCAAATAAAAAAATGACCTTTTGTTCGATCCTAGTAAATGGTTTGTGTTTTTCAAAACAGTGAAAAGGTATTTAAAGCAAACGTTATCTGTTTTCACTAAATTGCTATAAAATAAATGAAAAGAGTAAAAAATAATCAATAGATTGCACTTATGATTGCCACCAAAACATTTGTAAAAAAAATCACCATGGCTTATTTTTACCTCACTCATGCCTGATACAGAATCAATATTTTTGCGCTCAATTTGATCGAGTAGTTTCCACCTGTGCTGTCCTTTATGGAAAATCAAAGCACTATGAGAGCTTTGCTGTAGGACGTGCTTCTATTACAAGTACTCAAGACAGTTTTATTTTTATTTTTGTAATCAGGTCGTGGTTATGGTTTGTCCCAGACGTGATCATTATTACTAATTAGAACCTCCCCAGAAAGAAAAGTGTGGCAAATTTTAAATTTTAGTCATTCATAATTCTCTAATTCCCATATGTATATTTTGACCAACATTCTGTATGTACTGAAAATTTGCTTCAATTTTTCAAACCAATGCAACAAACACAAAATGGTTTTTAACCAAACGAAATAAAATATTTCTAAACTTGGTTTGGGCAAAACTTTACTTGGGTAATTTGATAAAGTGGACTATAATAAGATGGACAAAATTTAAAAATAGTAATAACAATATTAAAAAAAATTAAAAAACCAGTCAGTTACAGTAAATCTTTGTAAATAACTACTACAGGGTTTTTAAAATAATTTTCTTCTTTTTTCTCTCGCAGATTTTGATCAGAGGTACTTCTGGAAGTGGAGCCGATTTATTGATTTTTGTCAGTTTATGCTGGTATTTTGTCTGGTATCTGGACTCGTAACCTACGTCTTCATTAATAATGTATATTTCATTGAGGTTCTCGGCTTTTTAGCGGTCTTCATCGAGGCACTCTTAGGCGCTCCTCAATTCTATAGGAATTATCAAAATTTATCAACTCAGGGAATGAGGTAGTGTAACATTTCACTCTTTCAATTTTCTTTCAGTATTTGTTTGTTTCTTGGGGGCTTGTAATAGTTGTTTTTTTTTATGATCATTGTTGTTGAATCATTAAGACAAGCAGAATTATATAATTTGAATCAAATCACGCTATTTAAGGATGTCAAAATGAACTTATAAATCTCTTACTGCAGACACCGAAGAGCCATGGAAATTTGTCAAAATTAATACACAATTTGGCAATTTGCCAGAAGTTGGTCAACAACTACGACAGTTTTTGTGATAATTAAGTACAAAGAATCGAAAAAGTGGAAGCACAACATTATATCTTGAACCATACCGTGCTATAGTGCAGTTTTCAAATTTAGTGGCAGGTTCTTCTTACAAGAACGTTATGTTATGATGGATCCCCCCTCCCAGTGCAACTAGAGTAACACTCCAACTAAACATCACATGGGAAAAGTCTTTAGCTGTTTATGAAATCTTTTTCATCGTGCATTGATATTCCTTCAACGGTGGCAATATCAAGGATAGTTCCAGACCAACCGTCTGCAAAATTTTAGGACCAGGAACTTAGAATCTTCCATGAGGACTGAGTCTCCACCCACCAAATCACTTCGGCATCGATGCTCAGAGTGCATGAGAGCTAGCCTTGGACTATTGACTTGACTTACAAGAAATCTAACATCCACCGACATGCTCCGCAACTTTCGATGAATTTTCCGTCTGGGAAACCCTCTAAAACCCTCTTACTTGCCCAAAATTTTGGCTGCTACCCACTGTAGGGTCACGCCCCATAGTTTGGGGACTGTCGGGTCTAGACGACATCGTCCAGTGTTTATTAAGCATTAAAATGAATTGTGCAACTATTCCCTCATTTGTCACCTCCTCCCTGCTTCACCATCCCAGGCAGCTTGAAATACCTCAATAATGGTAGTTTATATTATTTTTCAGCATGTTTCTATTGTAACTGTCGTACCATTCAAAATGAAGTCGAAATGTTTTGTTCTTATTTGTTACTGTGATCACCACTTTTACTGCTCAGCATCAGTTGTACCTTCCTTTCTTTTTTCTTCTAACCTTATTTTATTTTTTTTGGGCTGTTTCCTGCAGCGTACAGATGGTATGTTTCTGGCTATCTGGAGATACTTTTAAGACCGGTTACTTCATCGTCAAGGAAGCTCCGTTACAGTTCACTCTATGCGGAGCTCTCCAAGTAATCATAGACCTCTCGATACTGGCGCAAGTCTTCTATTATAGAAATGGACCCCGCCACAAGACGGTCATAGCCAAGGCTTCCATGTCGGATGAGCATATATCCTGAGAGAAGATCGCGACGAGCTTTCAAGATTTTGAGATTCGGGCTGACCCGAACGCTCCTCTCGCGCTCTTCCCTCTCAAAGATTGGACATAGAGATCTCTGTGGGGCAGTATAAAAGATGGCGACCAAAGTGGCAAAGAGATGTCGCATTTTGGCCATCGACAGAAAACAGTCTGAGAAAGCTGGAGAAAGTTCTCCTTTTTTTCCCCGTTAAGAGTTTATTTGACAGTTTTATGTTTGATCACTGTCAGTTGCGATACTGTTTACTTAAATTTGCCGGTTTTTTTTTTTTTTTTTTTTAATTTGCTCAATCTTTTCATGAAATCATCACTATCAACTTCCTGTCACATATATATGTTCTCAATGCTATTTTTATCACACGACCTCACGACAGTAGACCCAAAGGGAGTTAGTGGTGGGGGAAGGGAAATAGGGGGGGCGGGGGAAGGTGATTCCTACTGTAGTACGGAGGCTATTATGGAAGGCAGTCTTTCAGAAAAGCCCATTAGGTGGGAATGACACCATGAATTATAAATAGTCGTGTAGAAATTGTGCCATTGTTGGTTTCCAGAGTAGATGTTAGCCGATGATCAAGAGAACTGTTTAAGGTGCATTTTTTCTTATTTCATTTTGCATATTTGATACCTTGATTAATTCTTAGTGTGTTTTCCTTTTTTTTTATTTTTATTTGGGGGGGGGGGGGTTGTGGGCATTTTTGAAATCTTTGTGACAGTAAAAGAGATTATAAATATAATTTAACTTTTTCTTGAGATTTCAGTTTTATTGGCTTGACCAAAAGTAATAGGTGAATGACTTCCTTCCTGGTGAGAATCAATTATTAGATATGTATTGAAAAAATTAATATGATTAGATTAGAGTAATTTGAATTTGGCATCTGATGCAGAGGGAAGGGCAGAGTATGGCATGTTCTTCTGTCAACTGTTCGTAATCTTTCCTTTAGAAAACAGTCGAAACGTTCTCTACGTTTAGTGAAAAACTAAAAATTGTCGGAAAATTGTACCACCGGCATCGTCATTTCCTACTATCTTGAGACATTTATTTCCGTTTTAGAGAATTTGGTCAGTAGTTTTTGAGTGCAAATATTTGCAACCCACTTGTTGTAGTTTCTTCTTCTTGCATCTTCGTCTTTCTGTCGGTTATAAAACTTTGCACAAATTATAAAGCTTTCTTCAATACTTTGAAATGATTTTTAAATGAACTTTTCCTTTCATTGCAAGCTGAGGTATTAAAAGCCATTTCAAGGCAATTGCTTGTCAGTCCAATTTGGTCTCATATTATTTTATGAATATTCATGAAGTGTGCCTGATAATATATGCTCTTTGCAAGGCTTTCTAAAGAGGGTAAAACAGTTCTGTAAAATGTTGCGGTGACTCAACTGCACAAAATGTCATTACCGTTGTTGTTACGAGGCCAGTGTTAAGGAGAGGGGCAGTGAGGGTATTTGAAGGGGTGACTGCTCTGTCCTTAGTCCATTTCCCCCTTCTACATTCCAATCTTAATTGCCGCACTAGGATTTCTGCAGTGGGAGGAAAAGAAGTGAGTTGAGGGTATTTCTACCAGAAATGACTTAAATGTTAGTTGTGTTAAGGTCACATACAATTTTTTTTTTACTAACTAACATCGGACTGTCTCCTGCCGTGCAAAATAATTTGTTATTTTATTGCAATTAGGGTCACAAGACACGTTTGGTATCGCAACAAACAGTCCGTCGCCTTTGACAAAACAAAATTCAATCATTTCATTTTAGAGTTAGAGCTCACCAAATTCATATAAAAAATTGGGGTTGTGTTTGATATTTTGTTAATCTGATTGAGTTTTAGAGCATTATTGTTTCTTTTTTAGAGAGAAGATTTAATTTTATTAGCCATGGTATAAAAACAGTGTGTCAGTCACTGGATTGAAACCAAGCTGGTTTCTTGGGAATTTTTTAATGCACAAGTAGCAAAAGGCTACTGGCTGCAGTAGAAGCATTTTGAAAGATAACGTTTCCCTTTAAGTTTAGGAAAGGGGAATAAAAAATTTTCCCCCTCTACATGTTGGTTCTACTTTCTGCTAATTATGAGAGCCAAACTTCTCAAATTGATGAGACAATAGAAAGTTGTATTGGTTTGGTCTTCACGTGCGTTCGTTCCTCACCGCAGTCAACATGTGCGGATTAAACCTGTGTAACTTGGTGACAGATCCAGGATCTCTTGGAACAGGGTGGCCCGGGAGGCAAGGATCAGAAAATACTTAAATTACTACCAAAGTGAAAATGTATGTGAAAATAACTGTAAAAAAAGAAGATCAAATTGGCATGCACGTGAAAAACTTCTAACATTTTCCACTATTTATCTTCTGTGTAACCATTGAGCGGAATTGTGTTTTGCAGTTTTTTTTAGTGCTTAAACAATTCCAGAAGTGGGGTCCTTGCCACCACCCCCCCCCCCCTAAGTTTCCCTCTGCAACTTCAATATTTATAAGTGACTCCAGTACAATTAGTGTGGATTTTATGGATCGGTACACAAAGTCAGTTGATGTATTTAACATTGGCAGCTTTTAACAAAAAGTGCAATAGGTTTTAGGCTTTGGTCAGTTTCTTTTAGTTTTTGCTATTTTCTCTGAATAAAGTTATCTTTTCTTGTAGGGCCAGTTTTCATCAACATCTCAGTTAACCTTTATAACATTATCATCCCATTACCAATACAATCCTCATTACCGTCATAGTTTATCACTCTTCACAGTCCACAGTATTGAATCGGACGGATGGTCCGTACCGTATGGAATTTTCTTTGTTTCAATACTCACTACTAAGTCATTAAATCTCAGTGAAAACACACCAGTGAGGTATTCATGTCAAGGTTTGAACAATTTCAGTTATATCGATATCAATATTCGGTAGTTTGCTACTAAAGTTACTGCATACTGAAGCAAAAGATACTTGTTGCAGTGTAGTGTAACTATATTTTATGTGACAATTTATCTAGAGTAGATGGGTTTGCCAACGACCATTGGAACACTCGGGGGTAGTAGTGGTAGCATGCTACAGGAGACCATTACAGTTCTATAATATATGATAATACAGTGAACATAGTAATATGCTAAATAGCCATCTGTCAAATATGCTAATTAGCCATCTGTCAGCTTTCATTGGGTCTCCTATCAAGGAAGTGATAATAAAATGAATATTCATACTGCACAATGATGTAATTTTTTCATCCTTTAAAAGTCACTTGCATAAATTGGAGAGATTTTCTGTCATCCGTATTAATTTCATATTTACATTTAATTCACATAGCCTTGTATGTCAGCAGGGAAAGTCCCTGCTCGGATAGTCATTTTCATCCCAAAATTGTGATACCGAACAGAATGCTGCACTTTTAAACATTGTTCATGGCTGATCCTGTATTGTTATGTATGATTTATTTTACGAGCACCGTATCTATTGAACCGTATCTGTGCTGCAATCGAGTCAGTTTGTGAACGGTTTCATAAGAGATGACTTCGTTGGATAACACCAGAATTAATAGCAGGGATGTGACGATTGGTTTCAGGAAGCAATTTTGTCCCCCTCCCAATCCCCCCTTTTCGGGAGGAAGGGGTGGAGGAATGGGGTTTGCTAAGGTTTTTTTTCCCAATATATCAATTTTTTTTATCTTGCAAAAATTTACCAAAACTTCACAATCATCTGCTTTCTTTTCTTTGTTACTGATCAAAGTGTAATTTATTATATATTCCAGTTTTAATTGAATAAAGTGGTCATACTCTCCATTGACACCTGATAGATGCTTTCAAACTTGTCATTTGTGAATTGTTGCATTTAATATTGTTGTTGTTTGTTTCTTTTTTCTTTTTTTGTTTTGTTTTGTTTTGTTTTTTTTTTTTTTTTTTTTGTTTGTTGTTTTTTGTTTTTTTTTGTATTGCTTTGATTAGAGTTATTTGAGATAGTTTTGTGTATGTTGTGTTAGTTTGTCTAGTGTGGTACCCGATTTTGTACTGTGTTGTTTTTGCCCTCTCCGGGGTCTTGTGAAGATATATTTGTTGATGAGTGATTAGTTTATTTTGGCCTTTTTTTTGGTCGTTTCTTGCTTTTTTGTTGTGTTGTGTTGTTGTTGTGGGTTGTTTGTTTTTCTTTTTTTTTTTCTTTCTCTGTTTATTTTGTGTTGCTTGAGTCAGTTGTGTTTTCTTTCAGTGTGGATGGGGGGGGGGGGAGGGTGAATTGATTTGCTGTTTGTATATTATTAAATACTGACATGTAAATGTTTGAAGGCGGGCAAAAAAAAATATAAGAATGAAATTGAATAAGTATAAAAATACTCACTAATTGAGGTGCATGTGGTATATAAATCCACAAGAATGTCTGAGTTTCATGAAATCCAATCTTACTTTTGAATGGTAGGCTTTGGTTGAATTATAAAAACTTCTCGGAATGGGCAACTATAAACACATAAATGTTGCCAAAAATATGCTCTGCAGCTAAATTTGTGTTTCAAGCATCAATGGTTTTGGCAAGTACAGCAGGTTAAAAGTAAGTAAAAATCTGTGCATTTTTTGCTTGGACAATTTTGTTTGTGGGACGGTATTGAATGCATATCAATTACCAATGATACCATACTAATGTAGCTAATTTTAACTTTCTTACATTCTGTTTGTGTGTCAAAGGATTGGCATTGAGAGTGGATGCATTTCGGTATTTCAAAGTATTACATGGAGCTTTGCATTGTCCACTTCACATGATGTTCAGAAGTTGCTATTGTTGAATGTAAAAATAAAAATTTTTATTTTAGGGAATGAGAATAAACCGAAATTAATACCAAATAAGGAAAAAAATCAGGGGAAAATACACTTTTTTAATGAATTTCATCAACACAAGTTTTATTCCATCTAATGGTACCTTGGGTTTGACCTCCATTCTATAAAACAATATTCATATATTCAATTTTTTCCCCATAAAATAATGCTAGTGAAGCCAATAGTAATTTGAAATTTCACAAGATAATCAGAATAATTTTCAGGCAGGATTAAAAGCATAAAAGTGACATTGCTTTTCTTAGTACTTATAAAAAATGAAGCTAAAACTTATACAAAAACAAACTTTAAGTTGGTGCTTAATCTCTGCTTGAGTTTCCAGCAATCAGCGCAGTATTTACTGTATTAATGTGTTAATGACAAAGAGTGATGTATGAAGTCAAGCATCTTGGAAGACACAACCTGTTCCAGTCAGTACCCCCCTCCCCCCCCCCATGCCTCAAGTACACTTGAATGCAGTACCTCATAACTCAAGTCAGTAAATTTGTGTAATATGGTCAATACTTAATACTATATAGAGAACGTCTGGAGTCGAGACAATGGTTCTTTCCGTTCCCCTGTACATTTTTACTTGCAAGAAAATTGTAGTATTGCAAGATAATTTTTTAAAAACTGATTATATTCTAACCTGATATTAGTTCACTTGACTCGAGCCAAGTATGAAAAATCACTTGAACCAAAGTGAAATGATTTTCCAACTCAAAAGTCAGGTACAGGACATGACTTTGATATGGAATATGATATGACTTTGATATGGAATATGACACGATCCACTGGACTTGACTTGTCACTTGACATCAATGTGACTCAATTCCACAAATTTCCTTTAATAACAAGATTTTACACCATTTCTGAATCTAGTTGTTTAGCTAAAGTATATCAAGGAAGCCTATTCCATAACATGCGTAGGAAATAATAAAAATGTTTAGCTTAAAAGCTCTGGCGGCTCCTGCATGCATGTGAAACCAATACTGGCAAAGACAAAAAGTACTTGTGTGAAGGTCCAAGAAATCAAAACCAGATGTCATACGATGTTAGCAAAAGATAAACAAGGTAATAGTAAAATGAAGGGAACTATATCACATTCTGAAACAAACAGACAAATAAGCAAATAAGTAAGCAAATAATGCAAATATGCAAATCAAGCAATAAACCGATCTGAATAATAATAACTCTTTTTTAGAGTATAGTTATGACACCCTACTTCCTAGCTTGATAGTTGATAGGCATCTATGATATTTAAATGACAAACTAGGAATGTGTCAATGTGAGAAATATTTGAAGTAAATTTTAATCATCTTGCAATTTGTATGAAAAAGATTAAAGTTGTAATATATAAATAGATATTATATGTAATGCATTGTTTACTTAAGAGATACTTGTTTAATGATTCCCATTTGATGATGTTTTGAAAGACTGCTTCAACACAGCAATGAGATACTATCAGATATCAAAAAATATGTCCAAAATCAAAAGGATGAGAATTGATCTAAACGATTCCCTGACTTCTAGGACATTATGAAACCAACATGAAGACAGACACAGAAACAGAAGACATGTATATAACTATTAACTAAGATGGCAGCAAGTTCAAAAATATGGTAAAATATGTTTGATTCAGGATTAGCCTAAAAAATGTGAGGCATGGATGGACTTGATTCACTTTTATACCAGTTACCTCTACAGAGAGGGAAAAAAGAAAGAAAATCAATTGCTAAATTATGCTAAGTGAAAAGATAATTTATGACAACAATAGTTACTTCTCTGACACACATTGGGCCATAATTAATTTGACCATGGAACAAAGGTTTCAATAGGCCATTGGGAGGGTGTTATGGTCAAATGGTATGCCAATGGTCTATGGGAAGTCCCCCAATGGACACTTTGACTTGGCGCACTGTGGTTCCTTGGGAACACCTGTTTGAAATGTGCGCATTTGGGTGTGTGGGTGTGACAAATTACCAACCACCGGGGGGGGGGGGGTTAAATATTTTAACAGTCGTGTGAGAAGGCTTTGCCTTGATACAAGACTGTAAACTTTGAACCTTTTATAGGCAGAAGGGGGGGGGGGGGTTGTAGGGGAATGGGTTACTCTCTAATCTTATGCAGCTCCAATATATGCATTACCGTGTCATATATCACACCATACCCCTCTACTGCACATAAAACTGACATAGTTTATACAACTATAAAAGTATTCAGTCCAAATCCCAACAAATCAACTAAAATATTGGATATTTCTTGAACTATGTTAGGTGGATCTACATAGTTACTTACACCATGTTAGTTACCCTAGTAGTACTCATTGAAATATTATTCTTAAGAAAACTAAGACATCAAGTACACATATAAACACACCATCACTATTGTTTTTTACCCTTGGCAAGAAATCAAACTCTTGCGAGAAACTAGGAGAAAAACAAAGAACACACAAAATCGTTCTGTTTTCTAACATCCAAATAACATTACAGTGGACACATATATATATATAAATTTTAACACTATTTGTTTAATGTCTTTCCATCTTTGGAGTTTGACAAAAGTAAGCACACTATCATTTGTTACAATGTATTTGGTTGGACAATTGGCTACTTAAAGTTTATTTTTAAGTTTGGCAAAATTTTGACTGGAATGTAAAATGATTTGTTTAGGATAGTTAAACATGCCTGACAAAAAGGGCAATGAGCTGAAAGTAAAGCCAATTGCTCTGTTTTGGTTTATAATACAAGTTTAATTACAGTCCCTACTGTTTAATATGGAAATCAGTACTTTGAATAGAAGAAAAAACTAATTAAATTACTTCAGTTTTAAATAATTAAAAATAAAATTTAAAAGGAATAGATGATTCAAGTTCTCAAGTTGCATGGCATAGTGATACTATACTGTTCAACCTGTACCCATTGAAGGAACCTACTGTTGATTGGAATTATACAGCTAATTAACTTTACATCTCTGAAACAATTTAAAGACAGTTATAAATCAATTGCTTCCAACTGTCAAGACCAATTTCTTTTGATTCACTTTCAACAATGACAGGAATTCATTGGAATAAAAAAAAAAAAAATTTTTAATTTCAGCCGGCATTTCTGAATATCAACTTAGGAGGTTGTCCGGTGGAAGACTAATTGTTTACATCATATTCAGACTTAACTGTAACTAAATACCCCCACATAGGGTTATATGATGAATTGGTAGCACTGGCCATAATTTTGGAGATATTGAAATAGAACCAACACGATAGTGACAGGCCTATGATCCACCTAAAGGGAAGTTCTTCTGGCCCTAAGCTTGTGTTTTAATCACCAAACCTACACATTTCTCCTACAGTGCACATATTGGTCATTTTTAGTTGTTTTGCTACCATACTTCAGACAACCAAAGTTCCTGTTTGGCAAACTAAAGGGTAAGACCTGGTAGTCCAAAGGACAACCATCAAAAAGTATCCTTAAAACTTGGACCAGTTTTTGCATCACAATAAAACTATGTGTAATTGAAGGTAATGTTTCCAGACCTAAAAATTTCACAATTTTTAGCCACTTGCTAAAAATTCCATGTTATTATATGCTATTAATGTTATGATATATTATTAATATCTACTGGCAGAAGAATGCAAGTGTGTCTACCTTTCTCGTACTGGCAAATAGCAAAATCCACTGACATTTAGCCAATAAATGGCAAAAACTTAAGACGCTTAGTTTCATACCCACAAACTGACGAATGAATCTCATCAAGAATATTTGCAAAGGTGCACAAGATGAAATATTTTGTCAAAAAAGTTAATGGGATGTGCAAAATGCCTGACAACATACTGACCACATGCCCACACTGATCCAGTATGGCAGACACCTACAGTGTAGTAAACCTTAGGACACTATGAATACTATATAAACTAAAATTAAAATCTCTTATTTTTTTTATTAGAATTGAAAATGCAAATTTTCAGATTTTTTTTTTTACATGTGTAATGGATATCTGCAAAACTATTAAACCAATACATTTTTTTATTCTTCAAAGTTTAAGGAACACTGGCATTGTTCATATAAAAACCCAATTCAATTCCTGAGAGAGAAGTTATATCAAAAATAAGGAAAGTGCAGGAAATTATACGGTCAAGTAATAATTCTTGCTTTACTCCATCTTTCAAAGCATCTTCACTTCAGAACCTGAGGTGTTTAATAATAATCTTATATAACCCTCTTTAATGTTTACTTCGGAGGAGTATACATTTAGCCATTGGGCTTTCCAGCCAGGCTCAGAAACATTAGAGGGCCCTGTCATATCGGTCCTACCTAGAATCAACAGGGGGCCCAATTATGTCGGTCCTACCAAGAATCAACAGAGGGCCCAATCATATCAGTCCTACCTAGTTCCACGAAACTTGAAAAGCTATGACTGCAGATTATAACAGTGCCAAGAGTTGATCACTAGTAGTATATAATTTAATATAAACTTATTGTATAACAGATATTTTGTAATATATATTTGTCTTAAGCACCTTAAGAGTTAAACATGTTTCGTTATGCGTGCCTGCACGAGGGGAAGCACGAACCAGTGGAGGATTACCCAGAACATCTGGATGCCAAATTCCATCGGGCCTTATTCAGCCCATAAGCTTGTGAGAAATTTCACGTGATCCTGTTCATTTATTTCTCAGAGATCACTAAACAGTACAGATCTCACACATAAGGACCGATATGAAAGCGCCTTCTGTTGAAGCAATAGAGATCCCCATTCTGATAACTTGACTGAATCTATGAAAGTAACTTTGTCATAGCGTAATACTGGTCTTCGTTTTGTTGTTTTCTCTACTCAGAATACAATTTAACTGTTTTTTATAAAAATTATTGTTTAATATCCTTTTATGTAAATAATCGCTCCCACCCTACACCAGGAGGAAAATGGGAGGTTTAAAATGTTTCATACTCCCAGGAAAAGTGGTACTGTCCATTACTCTCGGCTACCTTGATTGAAGTTTGTGAAAAGCTGGAACTGCTGTTCACAGAGACATACACACAGAGTAATACAGACAAACGAATGGGTAAACAAATTATAATATACATAGTTTTGATTTGTTGCTTTGGGGATTAATATGTGACCTAATGCAGTCATAAAAGATTTAAATTATATGCAATGTAGGTCTCAGTCAACTAAAGCCGTCAAAAATCGACACAGATTTTCGCTTCAAGACAAAATCTTGACGATACAGAGCGTTTAGTAAACATAACTTGTTGTAATTTATAGCAGAAAAAAAAAATCTTTGGTAGAGCTTTGGAAAACTTGCTAACAGCTGCTGCTATGATGTTATTATGAACTCGACAGGTTCGAGTAAAGATACGCCACTGTCTGTACAGCCTTCGGTACTTTGGACTGACTTTAATGGCAAGAGAGGTCTCAAGTTGTCTGAATCTCCTTCCCTCTTAATAATGTTGTCATCCTCCAATTTATTGTGTAATCTTCTCTGGGCGACTCGGACGATGTACATCGACAAAAATATACTCACCGCCACCTAAAAAAGAAAATTACAGAAATAAAAAAAAACATAAGAGATGAAAATATGTTTGTGTTTTGTCTGTTTTCTGCAGAAGTCAAAGATAATCTTTGATTGTCCAACCTTAAAAAGGTTGACTTGAAGTACTAATTACATGTTTACGATGCATTACAGACTTATCCAGGTTTCGAACGTTATCCGAGGGTCCTCCAGTGTTTGCAGCACAGGTTAACATACCACAATGGATTTGATATTAACATTTAGGATTGCACTGAGGAGCTGATGTAATGAATTTAGCTGTAATGGCACATTCAAGAGCCAAACCATATTTTAAAAGTGAGTATCTTGAAAAATAGAATAGCTTTATGCAGCTTACTAGCCCTGAAATAATTGCTTTTTCCAGTATGACATCACTCAAGGCAACAGTAAGACCAAGTTTATCCACAGTCTCTCTGTCTATAACTACGTTTGCATTTGGCGAAAAGACTAATAAAATCATTGAACGATAGACTATGTTTGAAATTATTCCACTCTTTAAAATATTCCTTAATTGCCAACAAGGTATATATCTTCTCTCTGGTTAAGAAGTATAAAGTCTCCTTGAAGTTTTTGACCTTTGGTTATCAGAAAAAGTCTTGTCTGAAGACTGAACTAAATGCACCAGTTTTCAAGAGATATGTTTCTTCCAAGATGACTCAACTGCATCATCGTTACAAGTAGCGTTTGATACAGACATTTCCAAGCAATTATCTTTTAGTTCTGTAAGAATACACTTCATATGTAATTATCTCTGTTACCATGTACATTCCTTTCTTTAGGCCAATGTCCACACCTTCTTTCACTCTCTCCACACCCCCCCCCCTCCTCCTCTCCATCCCAAGTTTGATTTTAGGATCAAAAGACTCTACTTTGTAAGAAATTTTCAGTATTTTATACTTTACCTGAAAGACTAAAAGTGCATTTGAAAAAGACTGCTGGTCAGAAATGTCCTGAGCTGAACGGAGAGTTGCACCTAAGTAGGCATTTAATGCTTGAGTGGGTAATAACCCTAGGCAAGAGGCAGACACAAAGGTTAACGTAGATACCTTCGACATCTGTAGAGAGGACACAAAATGAAGAGAAAACTAATAAACCAAATATTACATTCAAAAAAGGGTCAAAACTGAAGCAATAATGACATCTCTCAATCTCTCACTGCAAATGACTTTCACAGATCCTGTCGATAGTAAACATAATTGAGCATTACATTATCCACCTTTTTTTCTATCTCTGATAATTACATGGTTAAAAGCATACAAAAAATTAATAATGGCAATAAATAAAATATATATGAGGAAAAAGTTCAAGTACCAACAAAATGGAAATAAAGGACAGGTTGGATATTGAACATTAAATACTTAGGTATTCTACAGAACTGACTTTTGATTCAAAAATGTATATCAAGGTCATCTGTACTAAAACAAACTTTCGACAGAGATAAATTTGTCATTTTAACGAGACAAGCTTTGTGTTTACAAATTACTGCAATTATTGAAATAATTGGACAACAGTTTTATGAGACTCAAAATGTAGCAGTGGCGACGAAGTTTTGTACTTACGGCAAAGATGCCATTCTGCAAACCAAATGGAATGGGTGTGAGTCTTGTCAGAGCAATCACTCGGAAACCCTCCTCTCCCTCCACAACTGTCATTATGGATCTGAAATATTCTGTTTCAAGCTTTGGGGTCAGCCAAGGGCCACATAGGATCCTGCAGACGGAGAAGGCCACCAAGGATCCGCAGATCACGCAGACCACGGTGACGAGGTACCCAATGCAGACGCCGAACCTGTAACCTGCGGCAAAGTTAACCACTATGTAACCCCAGGTAACGGGAAACGAGGTCAGGGTGAACAGCACTAGGAAGATGACGCAGCTCGACACAGCATCCACGGACACCAGCCAATTATGGAATCTCTCCACTTCTGGTTGGACGGTCAAATATATCAACACGCATAAGAAAGTGACTGCCGAGAAGGTTGTGACACGGGTACAGGTGCAGGCCTTGTTGCTGAATGAGATGCACACGTGTGGCATTTTACTGGAGACCAGGCAAGTTGGCAAATGTATGCATGTTGAACTGAATGGCAGGTGAAACATTGTTCCTGTGTCTGGTGGTTGACCTTGTTGTGAAATTTCTACAGTGGTCATTTGACATATACAGAAATCAGTTGCTTTTTAGGGTGTCTCCATAATCGTACAAACAAGGGTTGACTTCACCTTTCAATGAATTCTACCATCTCTCTACCTGGGCATCTGTGGAAAACATTAGAAAAACATAAATGGAAGTGACACTCAACATTCTGCAGCAAGCATTTCAAACTATCTTGGCAAACATTGGTCAAGAGATTACAAGAGCCTCTCATGCAACCATCGTCAAATTTGGGCTAACCGCATATATTGTCATAGCACTAGCAGTGAACTCTGTCACTATTTTGGTTAGGCCAACTGTAAAGTGTCTGCCTAGCTTAGGTCCTTTAAAGGGTGTGAAGACAGCTCGCGCAAAAAGAAACATCTAATGCCGGTAATCTGACCTAGTTTCGAATGAGGTGTAACAGAAGTGTTAGACACCACCATCAATCCCAGAAAATACACACACAGCTTGCTACCATCGGTAATTAGACACTAGTACAGTCAGTACATACAGCTGCGGTCAATACCCACAGCACAGTGTACAAACAATACAGCGATGGACATCTCAGGTCCAGCTAAAGATAACAAGGTATCACGTTTCATTACTGTCTGCATTTTGTAGCGCCAAGAGATAAACTAAAGACACGAACAAAACGTCACTTGCAAGCAACAGAAAGTTAAATTTTTCAGATGGCTGCGGCCATCTGAACGCTGTTTGGGGCGAGTCTTCAATGCCTTTAAACTTGGAATTATTACATAGTAAATACTGTACATAAAATTTACAAGCCCTTGCTACTTAAGGAGTTATGATATTACTTGTTAACTTACCTCAAACAAACTTGCACTTGTAGCTCTTTGGGCCAGTGGAGATTATGTTTCTCACTCGCACTGTCGCAGTAGGCCTAACTTTATTAGGCCCCTAGTTATACTGAAGCGACTAGACTAGATACAGTAACTTTAGCCTAAGCCTAACGGTACATTAAATAATTAGCAACAGGCTAACACTAAAATAGGCTTTAAAAAATCACAACATTAACACCAGAACGATATTGTAGTTGAGATCAATTACCATTTGATATTGCTGAGCTGTGCTTTATCCCCGGTTGCTAATACACCTGTGATATTGGTCGTGTTAGCGCTTCTGTGTTTCCTGAGCGCCCGACCTCGACCAGGGACTAAGACCTAACCTTGACAGCTAACAAGTTTTCAACGACACAGCAAGTACAAAGTCTGTCTTTGACAGAATCAGTACGTACGTCTTTGACATGGTGTAGTGTCGTGTATGAGACGCCAAATGCGTCTACCTGTACAGAAGCTAGGTGACTTACCATAGAAATGGAATTGTGAGTAGACGGCCGCTTCTGGTTGGCATCATGGACAGCGCCTACTAAACGTGAAAGGCGAAGGCTATGGTAGGCCATACGAGATATAATTGCTGCTTTAATGTCCATACGAATTAAAATTATTACCAGTAATATTCTGCGAATAGACCACCTACTTCGATCCATGATAACTGTTCGAGATAGGCGGCCACTATCTTGGGTCGACGGCAATTGTCCATATAGTCATACTGCAGTGATAACTAAGTCTGCGGTGGCAGTTTTCCAAACGATTTATCATTGTTGAATTTTACATCCACATATCCCCACCGTGTTTATTTTTCTTCTGAAGACTGTAGATAACTTAAATCAATATCAGCATTGAATTATAATAAATAATAAGCTTTAAACTGTGTTTTTTTCACGTTACTTCCAAGTACAGTGACATGATTTCATTGTTCGAGTCCCTGCCTTGGATTCAATCAGCGATGAGTCAAGTCAAGCAATAGCATATTGAATTGCATTTTGGACTCAAAATCTGGTCAAGTAACCAGATTATGTGCCTCCTCGAATCGACTTCATTCCGAGTCAGTGACTTGAATTTTACAACAATTTAGTGTCCATATATCTAAATCATTATATTCATTACATGGGTTTTGCACAAGGGTGTCCATAAAACGTGAGGGAGGGGAAACGGGGTACTTTCCTGCCTGCCTGCCTGCCTGTCTGCCTGACCGAAAATGAAAGTAGTGTAAAAATGGGAACAAAAACTGTGCCCCGTTAAATGTATGTTTAACCGGCACAATTTGACCGATCTTGTTATATCTTTGCACTTTAAACCGGTTAAAGAAACTTCCCGAAGTTTCCTTGAGCCAACCCCTTGGTATTTTGTTTTTGCTGCGGACGTAGGCCCATATGGTGTCGCGCACTTGACAATACGACCTGCTTTATGTATACAATACAAACTTTAGGCTATTATGCTATGTGAAGTATAAAAATGCTAAACAGTAAATATGAATGTTAGACAGAAATAAAAATAGTTGAATATAAATAAGTAACGGTAACTTACTGATGCCATCAACAAGTTATATTACTTAATAAACAAGAGGGCAATCCACGGAGTTGCATATCTCATTGCCAACAAACCGTTTAGGAGGAGATGTTGAGATAAAATTGAGCTAAAATATAACATTTGACATTTTACCATATGACCTTTGCCCTCGGTTCCTATGGTAACTACATACTTTGAAGGTATACATTTCCATTATACCTGTGAAGGCTCCATTTCAAATCAATGTTATTGTCATTATTGTTCATGTCATACTAACTTTTAACACTAGGAAGATTACCACTCATTGTCAATCATTCACCTATCCACTCTAAATTGTTTTCAGTTTAGACATAGGTGCACTTGAAAACTTTAAGCAGACTTATGGCTTACTCAGTGCCCATGACCTCATATTCTGTCTATGTGAAACAGGGTAATGTTACTAGAACAGTTGAGGGAGCCAGCAAGATGATATGTTAGGCTCGCCCATTTTTTGGGTTGGGGAGCGAGCTCCCCCTTCCCTGGTTCCCATGGTTTTAGGAAAATGAAACATCTCAAACTTATTGATCCCATCACTCTTAGCTGTAGAGGATTTATTGACAAAGAGAGAATGTGGTTTACAATATACAGGAGCTATACGCATAGCGTAATTGATACGGGTGCACAGAGTTATAGACATGACATTTCCATTGTACCTGTGAAGGTTCCATGCCCATTTATTTTTCCCCTTGGAGTTATAGCAACAACAACAAAATATTGATTTTAACAAAATTTGACCTTTGGTCCCGGGGGTCTGTGAGACACAAGGGTGCACCCTGGGGTACCTTGAAAATCGGGACAGCCTTTTAGGCGTTTTGACACCAAATTGGACACACACATGCACACGCGCGCGCTTACCCACCCACACACAGACACATCTTGACCCCTCCCCAGTCATGGACTCCCGGTCAACCTGGGTTTCAAGAAGAAGTTTCAAGAAATAATATGAAACAGAAGTTCTGAACTGAATTGTGCGACATTTTGATGCATGTGCATGTGTGCGCGCACAGTATTCTTCTCCCCCCCCCCCCCTCCACACCTCTCTCCCTCTCTCTCATTCTTTCTTCACAACTTTCAGTACCGTGCGCCTTATGTACGGTGCATAGAGATATCCAGCTTATCACTAATTTCATTCCACTTATACAATTGCATAAATGA
This sequence comes from Apostichopus parvimensis, assembly GCA_000934455.1. Lineage (NCBI taxonomy): Eukaryota > Metazoa > Echinodermata > Holothuroidea > Aspidochirotida > Stichopodidae > Apostichopus > Apostichopus parvimensis. The sequence goes on along the minus strand of KN883522.1, from coordinate 12,869 downwards.
AACAGCATATGATTATATTGTTCAACGTGATACGATTTTTTCTTCATTGTATTCAGAATAAGCTGTTTTACCGTGTTCATACAGAGCTCTTTTATACAGAAGGGTTATCCAAACTTGTGTATTAAATGGCTTAGTTATAACGATCGATGTGTTTGCCACCCCACACAATTTAAACTTCAAAGCTTCCGTAACATTTCATAGACTCAAAAACAGTGGGAAGTTATTTATTGACATGGCAAACATAACAGCTTGTAAGCAACGTTCACCGATACAATACGCATACATAAACTCGCGTACAGGCATATATTACGTTATTACGTTGTAAATGAGCAACCTTACAACTATTTATATACAGTCGGCCTATACAAGCATGCGTGAGTTCATTGTGTTTGTGGTTTCATTTGCGTTTATCAGCGTGTGCATAGGTTTGGCTCTTTCAGAAGAAATGGCAGCGAAGGCTGGAGATCCGATAGAAGGCAGCTACATCGTCAAAGTAAAGGTACTGTATCTTGCCCAATATTACGTACCCTATAGAACTTTTCAATTATACTATATTGGTTTATGTTAGTTGTTACATATGGCTGTCTGCATGTTATATCAAAGCCCATATATGTCATTTCGTCTTACTTATCATTAGAGATTATAATTATAAGAAACGTGTGAGCACTTCCATGCTCCTGTTGTTTGTTTAAAACAGCTGTATCAACTTGCTCTCGTGAATCATTTTAACAATGACTTTGTAATAATGAAAAGACCCACTATAAAGAAATGATTTGCGGTGAAATATCCCCCCATAGAGATTGTACAGTGAGGGACACGAGTCAACATGACTTCGACTCGACTCAGTATAACCAACGACCATCCATGTATATGAAAGTATTATAGTCTTTGCATACACCGTTTTCTGGTGCCATGTTATATCTATATACTGGTACATGAGTTTAATTTAACGCACCTGTATATACGTTTATCTTGTTATATGTATATATAGGTTGAATCATGTGTCAAGTTTATTTCTACCGTTATCACATAATACAGAAAATCATTTTCACAAGGATTCCATTATTAAACATAAATAATACATCGTTTATAAATTTCTTTCATACAGTAGCAAGTGATTTTGCCTCTCTAATAGAAATTCCAAAATACAAAGAAAGTGATAGGTAGAGGAACCAGGATAAGAATAAGCTATTCTAGTCTGGTCCCTTCCAGGAAAAAAATGTATTTGCAGCAAGAGGAAATGCTGGATGCCAGTGGCGTAGCCTGTTTTTTGTGTGTCAATTTTCTCTCCCCATTTTCAGGCACATATAGCGGGTGGATCGCCGTCATGAGGGGGGTATAAGGAGAGGGGTGTGCCCTTGGAAATTGTGTTTTTCGAAAAGGGCTTAGATGCAAAATGGTGCTATAATTTCATATTTTTTAACTCAGACATTCGTGTAGTAAAAGTTTCTTCTTTTGGTACAAAAAAATAACAAATTTTGGGGGAAAAAACGAAAAAATATAATGTGCGCGTCTGCGCCGTCGAAAATCATCCGACATATTGATACAAATATATGTGAATAAAAATATATGGCCACTCATAGAGACTCTGCAACCACGCGCGTAGCGCATATGTTTTTGAGGACTCCGTTCATATACATTCTCTTTAGTAGCCCCATACCCAGTGGCGTCGCTACGGGGGGGGGGGCCTGGGGGG
>KN883521.1:107660-124521 GCA_000934455.1 Apostichopus parvimensis | reverse complement strand
AAATTTTTCCTGTACGCTGCGCGCCAACCTGTGGTGGCGCTCCGCTTAGATAGTCATCACCTGCTCACGGGCCCCCCCAAAATTTATTTTCGCACGACGCCCCTGCTTGCCATACGCATATGTTTCCATAATAGTACCGTAGATGTTATGAAAAACAGGAGCATCCGTCTCATGGTGTGTGATGGGTGATCGGTACGTGATACAATTCCTGATCTGATCTTGAAGTTTCTTAATAAAAACGTGTTCATGTCTTGTTTTGTTTTCATTACAATGTTACACTATGAACTTGATCTTTATAGAAGCACTGTTATGCGTATTATAGTATAATAATCACTCAGATCGTGTCTCGAAAAGTTGGGGGTTCGTGAACAGCTCTGACATCCACAGGGGCTTCATGGGGGATACAGTTAGGGGAACCCTGCTATAAAGGAACTCTAGTACAGAGTGCACCCCTGGTTGGTTTGGGATGGGGGGGGGGATACCTTGCTTTGGTTAACAGGGGTTAAAATGTGAGAGAAGAGAGCCGAGAAGACGTGCAAGGAACGCCAAATGATTCGGGTTGGAGCACAATTATTAGTCATTGATCATTAGAATACGGGAGGGTAGAAGGTACATCATATTGACGACTACTACACTCTACTTGTAAGAAGATTATGTTTTTAGATCCAAAAACAGTAGCGTAGCCAGCGGGAGGGGAGGGTGTGGGGAGGGGGCAGACCGCCCGGAAAAAAGGAGGGAAAATTAATGGAGAGATAACAAGAATGAATGAACTGAGAAGAGTAGAGATTATTGACGAAGGGAGGGTGGGAGGGAGAGAATGGGGCTTGGTAATGAATGGAAGGACGGATTGGACGAGTACCGAGGCAGGCAGGGCGTACTTTGTATAGAATTTTCAATACGATCGCGATTTCATCTGCTTCAAGTGAGCTGTCGTTAAGTAACTTGACTGAACGGTAACGAAATCATATCTAAGATCCCCTGTCTGAAGTCTGAGGTTACGTGCAGAAAATATTGTCTTACAACATTTGATGATATGATGTTCTATCTTTTTATACGACATATACACGAATAACTTTCAGTGTAACATGTGTTATATACAGTGCATATATACATTGCAACTAATCATGATTTTCTCCAGTTCATCAGAGCGTAGACAATAACAGGGGTGTAGCTACGTGGGTTGGGTAAAAGGGGGACTGTGCTCCCAAAATGTTCACAGCCCCCGATATAAATAAAGACATTAACATATACATGTTGTGTAGAATAAGTATCAATGTATTTTGTAAAATGTAACTTTTTAACTGTTTCGCCCATGCTCTCCTTCCTCTCTCTAGACAAAACATTCCATAAAACAACCCATTCCCAGTCCCCCTACTTAATTCATCAAAAACCGGGAAACCCCTAAGACTGAACAGAATGCCTAGCAACGGCTATTACGTCAAACTACTATACAGTGTAGTTATATTTACATAGCCAGCTAGCTAACATGTACGTACACAAGCACTACAGTCACGTACCTTCCTTAAAATATTTTGTTTTTTCCGCATTCTAATGCTCACAATTTTGTAAATTCAGCATCCGGGGCATCATGCCCTGGTCTCCCACTGGGGCGTTGAGCTGCAATGACCCCACCAGGGGCCCTAAGGCGGGCGCATGGACTCCACGTCCTGAGTTTCGCGCTCCTTTGGCGCCTTGGGTGCCAATTGGGTCATTCCAACCTCAAGACTCCGATAATATGTTTGGGCCCCCAATTATGAAGTCTAGCCATGCCCGGCCCTTGGAAAATAATAATAGAGACACTTCAGACAATAGAAGCTCAATAATATAGATCACGATGATGTTCGTACAACATATCGACTGTTTTGTTTCAGTATTGTTCACTATTTCACAATTTAAGTCATGAGACCGGAACGGTCATCTTAACCCCCCCCCCCCCCCCCCCCCGTCCGTACTGATAGGGCTGGCTACTTACGCGCCTGTCCAATACTTTCCGTAAGTTCTGAGTAGCGATAGATGCTTTCCCCATCTTCGATAATGGTTCAGTCCAATACCTCTTGAACTTTCGAGGAAATGAATGTTATTTATTCTAACACAAGAAAGAACCACAATGAAATTCAGACCTATAGCTATAGGCTACCACATAGGTACCTCACACATCCAAGTAAACTTGTACATTGGTGAAATGCAAGCTTCGATTGTAGTGGTGGAGCCAGATAGCAGAGAACTACTATATAACTTAATTGCCTTATGTAGGCTGTAACCTCATCTGTCGTGAACAAAATGGATATCGGTGTGCCTGGAGGTGGAAGAAACGACAAGTTAATCGGGGCTCTAATCGTGTTTTTGCTAAGTTTTTCTTCGACGTTTGGTAAGCTGAATCATGACAATGCTTCTATCAACTGTCACTTGTCAGTTACGTTAGGACTAGAGGCCTAAATTATGCAATCCGATACGTTAACAAAATAATGGCACATACTTTTGGCGGCCCCAAAATACACTGTATGACTCAATGGCGTCAATTAAGCTGGCTTGCTGTACAAATATAATAGTATAAAGTACACCAAACCAACTTGCTTGACGCCAATGATATTAAGATAGGCCTAACGCTATTCAACAGATAAGATACCAGGAACAACTGTGCGCATAGTCTACTGAAGGGAAAGTTTATGTTTTTTACCTAGCAATGGAAAAATTGGAGTCACTCATCAATGTGTTTTTTACAAAAGTTAAGTCTAAGGATGATGTAAGTTTGCAATTCCATCTCCAAATCATCACTATCAAGTAACTATAGTATAGGTACAACTTTCAATTAGCTGGGAATTGACAGTTTTTTGGAAGGCATGTGCTATAGTCTTGAACTTGAAGAGGAAATGTAGTATTTTACATACATTGTTGCTGTGGCGATAGATTGAAGGTTTTAACTTTGAGTACTTTTCATCGGCATAATATTTTCGTTTTCGGTGGTGATTTTAACCACAAAAAAAAATACATGACTAAAATAAGCAAACACGTGTTTTCTAATTCAGTCGATGGGTTCTGGGTTTTTCGTTGTAAATTTGTAAATAAGTCTTACACAATCAACTAAAAATATACACAACATGTTGTATATCTATTTACTTCTTCATGAATCAAAACATCATCTAGAAGATAAAAATTGTTTCGTTGGGCACTAAGCAAACAAAAGAGATGGATCTGTGTTGGTGAATGAAAATCCTTTGAACAGGAAAAGAAGTCGGAAAGTATTTTGACACATTCAATACGAAAACGATGTGTCATGATTTCAACGAATTCTGAAATAAATTTCCTTCTACTGTGGTCAGAGTGCTATTGTTACGTGAAAACCACAGACCAGGAAAAGCCAAGTACAGGTTTTGTTTACAAACAATAGCAGCGCTTCTCTTTTGGGAACTGAATGCTCTTTACTTTCAGGGAGGGTCCGTGGATGTGTGCACTCAAGCGTGAGCGATATGCAGGCTACATAATGAGCAGTGGTGTGCTGCCGGCTGGGCCGTCAATGATCGTCGGTTAAACTTGCGAGCCTTCCCTTCCTGCTCTTCTCTTGAACTCTGGGTATTCCACATAGTGTTCTTTGTGGTGATTCTATATTTAGTTGTGTTCTATCACTGTTATAGACTTTCCTTCAGTCGTTTTTATCCTGCATGTGAAAGCATATGTGATTGAGAGAATACACGAAACCCAAATGCTTCATTCAATCTCTGTCCGTTGTTACAACAACAGCAAGCCTTCTGCTTTTTATCTGTAAAAGTGACAATTGTCATCATGCAGGCTTAAATTTACAATAAAGCCCTGCACCATTTCCCTTTGATTATATCTATAGACAACATTGTCTGAGAAATGTGTATCGGTTTGAACCCAGCATGCACACTTTCAGATTGGTTATAATTGGGACATGATGTACCGTCTTCAAAACGTTGAAAGGGCCCAATTGAGAGGAAACAACATAACCAGGAATGACAGAAAACAGGGATGATACATAAAATCAGTGTTAGTTAAACGCCATTCATCTAGATCTGTTTCAATTTATAGCTGATTCGAAAATACTATGATAATAATCAGTTTATCATGATAATGATGAGGGCTGCACCCACAACTATTTGAATAAAGGGGCATGGCAGTTACAGTAACTTGTTGCCATTGGTAATTACAGATGACTTTGAAGGGCATTACGGCGACAAGTGGTAGGTTAATTCAAGTCTTAATTGGAACGTACGTAATGTTACAAGTAATCTTTACTAGGATTACTTGGCTAAAAATCCTTCTTCAAAGGCTTTTTAGCCTTCTTCAAAGGCTTCTTCAAAGGCTTTTTAGCCTTTGAAGAAGATCCTGCTAGGATCGAAAGTCAGGCCAACTTACTTTTACACATTCTCCTACACAGGCTCGCTAGTGGATAAGCAGTTTGCTAACATTTTTATTTTATTTTGAAGTAATCGTTACCTCAGTGGTCAAAGTATGGAACGCCGAAAGGCAATGTGTTATGTTGTTTACTTCTATGCTGTCTGTTATCATGTTGTTTTCTCTTTTGATGTTGTTTTCTCCTTCGATGTTGTTGTCTCCTTTGATGTTGTCTCCTTTGATGCTAGCTGGCGGCGCTGTTCACTTTTATGACGTCAAAATACGTATACAATTCAAAGAATTTAGTGCTTCAGAAATAGCCAAAGTGTCCAAGAGAGACCGACTAGCCCATCTTGTAGGGCGAGGTTATACAAACAAAATGAAAGCAGAAATCATGGAAATCTCTGTAAAATCAGTGCAGAACATACGAAAGTCTTTCAACCTAAGGAAAAGAGATATATGTGGTGAAGTTACAGGCACGTACCTAGGCTAACGTTAGGTATATTATATAGCCTTAGTTAGTATAACCATAGTAGTATTTAGTATATTTTTATAAATATTAATACTAGTTTAGTTGCAACTGTAAGGAATGTGAGCAATTCACCGCTTCTTTTCACTTCAATGATTTTTAAGGGCTTTACAGCCAGTAGTATATGGACGTTGATAGCAAGGAAAGCAAATTACCATCAATGCTGTCGGTAAATTTTGGCCGTTAGTGGAACGTGATATTCCAATTAAAGTTACCCTGTGGTCCATGTGGCATCTGTAAACTTACTACACAAAACAGGAATGGACTTTACTATAACACTGTATGTAGCCTTATTTCATAGCTTGAGTTTCAAGCCTAAAATGCTAAGAAAGTAATATATTGTGTTTGTAGCAGAAGTAACTGAGACAGTAAAAGAACCCAATGTACAGCAGTAAGTAGAGTATTGTGATGTTTATTCTTCTCTGGCTGAAAGCACCTCTGTTTCAAACTCTCTTTTCTTCCTGAGTATATTAGTACAGTACATTTACATGAGTAATTTTTGTCACAACTTCCTAGGCAAATATTAGCACAGTAGGAGTTAACATGCTGTAATAGTTAAAGTCTCGACCTGTGTTTGCCAAATTTTAACTTATCTTTCGAGCTTACTGCCCTAAAAGCTCAGTAAAAATGACACAGTTTGTAGTGTCGTAATAAAATAGATTACACACTTGGCGTTCGACAGAGAGTCAGAGTAAAGATGGCGTCGAAGTCTGCTACCAGAAGTTATCAATAAAACGAGTATTCAACTGGTAAACCAATGCCTTGAACTGTGTCCTTATTTGAAACAACAAGTACTCTACATTGGCGACGAGGATAATTTGCGATGGCCACATTCACGATACCACCGCCTCCACCTCTGGAGATAGATTCATCAAGTCTTGCAACAAGCTTCAAGAAATTCAAACAGGCATTCACAAACTTCGAACTTGCAACGGGGATAGCCACAGGAGACAACTCGCTGCGGGTGGCGACTCTGCTAGCCGTGATAGGGCAGCCAGCGGTCGACCTATACAACACGTTTACGTGGGCTAACGAAGCTGACGCAAAGACATATCAGAAGGTAATCGATCAGTTTGAAGTGCATTGTAAGGGACATGCTAATACTACATATGAACGGTACATATTTAACACGAGAGTACAGAGAGAGGGTGAATCGTTTGAGAGCTTTGTTACATCTCTCAAGTCATTAGCAGAAACATGTGAATTTGAAACATTGACAGAATCTCTCATAAGGGACAGGATAATTCTAGGCATAAGAAATGCTAACATTCGTCAACGCCTCCTTCGTGAAGCACACTTGACCCTAACTCAAGCCATCACAATTGTCCGAGCAGCTGAAGCAGCCACTGCACATGCCAGTGAGATTGCAAAGAGCACTATGAGTGACATTTCTGACGTGCACTACGTCAAGCACGAACGTCAAAACCGTCAGAAACCCGCTAAATTTAAACAACAGCAGAACTCAAAGTCACAGATCTGCCGTAACTATGGTGACAAATACCCTCATACTGATCATCCATGTCCAGCACACAGATGCAAAGAGATATATTCTTCATTACGGAGCACAGTGGTCCCACTCTGCTACGTCTGAACACTGCGAAAGAGCTCCACATGATCGCTGTTACATACAATGTTCATGCAGCACCGTCGGTCATCGACGAATTCAGTGATCGGTTCGTTGGACTAGGCAAGCTAGCAGCGTCACATGCAAACTACATGTGGATCAGTCCGTCACTCCTGTTACTCAGCCGCATCGCAGGATACCTTTCCACGTCAGACAACATGTCGAAGCCGAACTGAAACGCTTACAAGAATTGGACATCATCGAGCCTGTGCATAGTATGCCTACACCATGGGTCTCTCCAATTCGAGTTGTGCCTAAACCAAAGCAACCAGGCAAAATCAGGATTTGTGTTGATATGCGAGCTGTGAACAAAGCTATCGCGAGAGAGCGGCACGTCACTCCAACCATTGACGACATATTAGCTAAGCTGAATGGGGCAACAGTATTCACCAAGCTGGATCTAAACAGTGGATATCACCAAATCGAATTAGACGAGGCATCACGCTATCTCACTGTTTTCTCCACCCATGTTGGCTTGTATCAGTATAAGAGATTGAATTTTGGAGTGAATAGCGGAGCGGAACAGTTCCAAAATCTGATACAGTCAGCCCTGGCAGGTCTTCAAGGCGTGATTAACATCAGTGACGACATATTGGTATATGCCAAGAATCAACAAGAACACAACGAGCGGCTAGTGAAGTGTATGCAACGTCTAAGAGAGAAGAGCCTAACTCTCAATGGCGATAAATGCGAGTTCAACAAATCTTCGGTTGAATTCTTTGGGCATATCTTCAGCTCATCAGGCGTATCACCAAGTCCCTCGAAAGTCCAATCGTTGATCGAGGCACCACCTCCTAGCAATCGGGAAGAAGTCCGAAGCTTTCTTGGGTTAGCAAACTACTGTGCAAGATTCATTCCAAACCTTGCATCACTATCTGAACCACTTCGTGATCTGACCAGACAGAGCGTTCCATGGTCATGGGAAGAGCGTCACGCCAAATCCTTCAATGACATCAAGCATGCAATAGCACAGCACTGTCATATGGCATACTTCGACTCGCGTCTTCATTCCACAGTCGTTGTAGATGCTAGTCCCGTAGGGCTATGTGCTATGCTAGTACAAGGCAGTGACCGAAGCAACAAAATCGTAGCACTAGCGAGCCGTTCACTTACAGCTGTCGAGAAGCGGTATTCACAAACCGAGCGTGAAACCCTGGCAGTAACGTGGGGAATCACACACTTCTACCTGTACTTGTATGGCAGCAAGTTCACGGTCATAACAGACCATAAGCCACTAGTGCCATTGTTCAACAGATCCAACTCATCTCCACCAGCGAGAATAGAAAGATGGATGCTGCACCTTCAGCAGTATGATTTTTCTCTAGAATACCAACCAGGTGCAACCAACCCGGCCGACTATTTGTCGCGACATCCGTCACCTAGCACATCAACCATTGAGCCAAACGCAGAAGAGCACATCAACTTCATCGTTGAAAACGCAGTGCCCAAATCGATCAACATGGATGAGATAGTTGCAGCGACCACATCAGATCCTGTTTTGCAAGCATGCATCAAAGCTGTCGAAGGGAATAGCTGGTACTCGATTACACCAGAGCTGCAGTGTTTCAAAAACGTAAAGAATGAGCTCAGCGTAGCAAAAGATGGAAAAGTGCTACTCCGTGATCACAGAATTGTGATTCCGTCAATCCTTCGCGATCGCATCATCACAATCGCACACCAAGGACACCAAGGTGTCGTTCGCACGAAACAGCTGATTCGCGAAAAAGTTTGGTTTCCTGGTATAGACAAGCGTGTGGAAGAAAAGATCAGTCAATGTATTCCATGCCAAGCAACAAGCAGTTCAACTACGCGTGAACCTATCCAAATGTCAGCACTTCCAACACATCCTTGGAAAGAAGTCAGCATAGACTTCTCAGATCTTCCAACCGGAGAGCATCTTCTTGTCATCATCGACGATTATAGCAGATTCCCAGTGGTTGAAATTCTCACATCTACTTCTAGTAAAGCGGTTATCCCACATTTGGATCGCATATTTGCATTGTTCGGTATTCCAGAAGTAGTCCGTACTGATAACGGACCACCTTTCAACAGCGAATATTTAATGAAGTTTGCACAATACTTAGGATTCCGACATCGTAGAATCACACCGTGATGGCCACAGGCCAATGGAGAAGTTGAGCGATTCATGCGCGTTCTAAAGAAAGTTGTCCGCACAGCAACCGCCGAGCGTAAGTCTTGGAAACAAGAGCTATACACGTTTCTGAGAAACTACCGAGCTACTCCACATAGAACGTCTGGGGCACCACCAGCTACAGTAATGTTCCAGCGTCCAATCCGCACTCGCTTACCTGAGCCTCAATCGCACGCAGCAAATGACAGCGAAATTCGCAATCGCGATACGTCCATGAAGCAGAAGCAGAAGGTAAACGCGGAAAAGCATCAAAGAATCAGAGAATCGGAAATAAGAGTCGGTAACTATGTCCTTGTGAAGCGAGATGGGCATATCGGTAAATACACTACTCCTTTCGACACCAGACCGTTGAAGGTCATAGCGATCAAGGGTTCGCAAATTGTTGCATCTCGTGGCTCCTACCGCGTAACGCGAAACTCATCACACTTCAAAGTCTTGAAAGGTCAGCATGACATTCATGCTGCAACAGATGATTACGATGATACACCATCGCCACATATCGCAAACCCCCCTCGAAACGAGAGAATACAAACTCCTCCTATGGTAGCACAAAGAAATCCACCCCGTGATCGTGCTCCACCTAGGAATCTGAATGATTATTATACTTAACTGTATTACTCACAATAACAAAACAAAGACATTTCACCATTTTGTTGCATGTTTAATGTTTAAGTTTACAATGTTTAAGTTTACAGAGTATAAAATTACTCAAATATCATTTTGGAAACAGTTATTTTATTCTTTGTTTGACAATTCGCACAGGTTTGAAATCTTACACAAAAATTTATGTGTTTTGAAAAGTAATCAATGTTGGTACATTTACAGTTATTTTGGAGGAAAAACACATCCTTCAACTCATTTGCATTTTATGTTCCTATTTAAACATGTAACCCTTTGTATTCGGTTATAGTATCATTTTGTGTTGTAAAGAAGAAAGTCACTTCTTGTACATGTAAATGAATATCACGGAAAGTTGTAGGTGAAAAGAGAAAAGTTTATATGTGATGTTGTTTAAAGCTCTAGATAAGTCTCTCTGTATTATCTGTCATGTTAGTTTAGTTTTACTTGAAACAAAAGAAGTTTAGAGTTCATACCGTTCAAGCAGTTTATTTCACATGTCATACAAAGAAGATTTGAAGGTCTTAATTATATCATATTCTCAAAAGACTTAACATAGGTTTTTATATTCCTTGGAAACACAATGCTAACATTTATTATTTATGAACATATGCACAATTGATAAGCAGACAGTATTCATGATATTGCATAGTCGAAGCAACCTATTGTGTAACACATTTTATGACATTCCGAGTGATACAATATGTGCAATATACTAACCATATTGTTCGATTTGAGATTTACCATATTGTTTGGTTTGAGATTTGATATACTAGAGTATTATTATTTCAGTAACCGACAAAAGTTATTTATACAGTGCCTATTCTGATACTTCAAAGCAAATCAAACATTTGTATTGTTGAGTTCAATCCACAAGTTAGGAGGATTGTAGTGTCGTAATAACATAGATTACACACTTGGCGTTCGACAGAGAGTCAGAGTAAAGATGGCGTCGAAGTCTGCTACCAGAAGTTATCAATAAAACGAGTATTCAACTGGTAAACCAATGCCTTGAACTGTGTCCTTATTTGAAACAACAAGTACTCTACACAGTTCTTTGCATTTTTCATATTAATAATTATTATTTTTATTGAAATATCTGTCATTAAACATTTTGATCTGAATAAAATTCGCCAGACTTTTAACGAGTCCGTAGCTACTACAAACTTCACTCAACATTTGCAAGCCCCGTCCAACACATCATGCGCCAATCAAATCTCTCTGTTTTGTTTATGACCGTTAGGCATAGGACTTAACGAGTGGACGATACGCGTATATATAGGTTACATTTGTGTAATGAACATGCTGATATGGGCGGTTGCAGCGATTTAAGGGTAAATCATTCGCACCATAAGGGCAACAGAAAATAAATATCTTTCTTTCGATTGCGACAGCTTTTCTCCATAAAACCCATCTGGTCAGAGCTGCATTTGAAATATGAAACACTGCTTCCGAAGTTTGTTTTCTGAAATTCATCAGGAAACACGTATTGAGACCTTTACCTGAAGTAATGACTAATTGAATACGTTTGTTTGAATACACAATATAAACAATAAACATCATTAAGATGATGCCAAGTTTTGAAATGCTGAAATATTTATGCAGAAGGCAAACAACAAAGTTACCATATCTTCACAGGCCAACAGTGACGTGGCACCAGTCTTGTATGTTTAGTTAATAACTGCTGTTAGTATACCTACAACTAGCTGTTTGCAAAACTAGTTGCATCAGAAAAGTTGAAACATTTCAGCTAACCATGCTTTCCAACTAATCCCACTCTCCCCTCTATACCTACTGGGGTTGTAGAGTTTGACCATTTGTGACATGTTTGATATTAATTCAACAAATAGATGTTATTGAAACCTCCATAGTGTTAGTACTGAATATGTAAAAACCATCAAGTGGCTGAAAGATTTCTTAAGAGTAAGCTAATTACATACCACTATACCTTGAAATTGAGTTAAAAGTTCAGTTTTGATTCTGTTTAAATTGGAACCAGTTGATATTTCTTGTTGAACATGCAATCTGCAGGATCTCCTGCAGACTTTGTCAATCCATTATAACATAAATATTTTTCTGTTCCTGTTACCAGGTCAGTCTGATCCTCTCTATGTCGCTGTTGTAAGGAGTCCTGTAGCAACCACAACCAATCCAACTACCATTAAAGTATACACAGGTGGTTCCCAAACAGCCAATGTAACATTTGATAAAGCAGTGCTTCTTCAAGGTGTGGCAGATTATCCAGGTTATATGTTTACACTCAATAGTCCTAGAGTACCAGAGAATGCAACAATGGACATCAACAGTGAACCTGCTACTCTTACCCTACCTACTACCATGATGGAAGCTGCAAGGATTGGTATCTACACCATCACTGTAACAGAAGATGAAAGCCCAGCTGTTGCATGGAGGGTCTTAGTAACAAATGAAAATGGTATGTGAGGGTATATGTGAAGTGAAACAAATTAGTAGGAGGGACGGGGCCATACAATAGGACAAGATATTGCACACATACCTTGCTATAGACACAGTGTGGATAAACTGTTTGAAAAAGTCGATACTTAGACAAATCACCCATCTTTACATAAACCACCATGCAAGGGTAAGCTACTACCTTCATTTAGAGAAGGACATACTTTATACATGAATATCACTCACAGTATAGCCTTGTAGATATGTCATGGAAGTTATTGACTATGCACTACATCACTGAGGAAAGATAATTAATACCGCTGTGAAGGATTAAAGAATCCTCCAATCTAATGTTCTCCAAACGTGTCATCAGATTTGATGATGTAATGAAATATATATGATTGTTCTACAAGATATGTCCATGTATAGGCATTCATTAGTTATTATACACCGTACATATATGTTATCCTTGTTTGCTAAAACTGCAACATTACTCCATTGATGCCTGTCAGTTCAGTAAGCTACTGTCCATTGGTGCTCAAATTGGGGATATTGTCTGCCTGGTGAGGGGTGGGGTGGGAGGCGGGAAGGAAGGGCAGAGTTCTTCGTTGCTATGAATTTCATGTTCAATGATGAAATATCAATGTAAGAACGGGAATATTAGATTGATAACTAGAAATTGCTTCATTAAAGGACAACTGCACAAAGAGAGGGTATGGTAATCCTCACATGCAAGTTGTACATAAACATATCACTCATGGATTCTATGCCAATCCTTAATTGGGTCAGTCCAATTTACATAAATCCATAGAAATAAGTTGATACTCAACTTAAATTTAGCTCTTTTATAGTAACTTTTAATAAATGTTTTGCTTTAATTTATATGACAAACATTAAAGTTTCCTACATGAAATCTTGTAATGGTTTACTGTAGGTTCTTTGGTTATTTTGACATGAACATAATGGCAAAACTGCTTTTCAGTTCCAATGACCTTTGACTTCTTATATTTCACACTATGACATCATCACACATTGAGGCTCAACCACTTGCGTGCATACATCCGCAAGTATGAATTTTGTCAACCTTATAGTTGAGGAGAAGTTCACAATGCCCCTTTTCTTTCTACAGAGTTTGGTCAATTTTGTCCTTTGACCACCTTTGTGACCATTGACAGTTTACATTGATTAATATGATATAAACTTTGAGTCTTATTCTGCACATGGGTTTGAGGGTTTTAATTACTATTGATATTGGTAGGGACCACACACATAGTTATGGTTTCAGTCTAAATTTGATGTGGATTGTTTTTGTTTCTGTGTGCATCATGCCTCGTTTGAAACACTGTATATCACAGAACTTGGATCCTTGGAAGGGTATCAAACAATACATGCATGCCCTATATTGAATTAAAAATAGCTTGCTGTTATTATGGAGTTCAATGGTCATGTGAGGTCAGCAAAGGTCAAATCTGAAAACCTTGCAAACATAGTATCTCTAGAATGGAAATGTACTTGCATCTCATGTAAATATCACATATCACAAGATCACTTTAAGGTTCAACTGGGATGTATCTGGGATGTCTCACAACCCATTCAGGGCATACACCTACCAGCTGTTAAACTTCATTGATCTTAATCTTTAGGATGAGTTTGTGAAACTTTTTCTTGATGCACATACACAGACAAGTACCCACACAAGTTCATCTGCATACCTGCTTCAATCTTTGGTACCTGATTATTAAGCAAGTACTTAAACTAAAATAATTTTTGAGATTGATGAAAGATTTACCAATGTACATGGCAATGATTGCAGCAAAATAATATTAAACTAAATGTGTAACTACAACAGACTGTGTGGTGGTATCACTACCTTAATGTCTAAATTTCTTCTCAGCAACTACTAAAGCTTTGGAATATTCCACTGGTACATCAATGGGCGATAACGTGACTGTCATGGTTGAGTCAAGCGTAGCTACGGCAAGGCTTCGTTGGAGGAGAGATGGTGTGTTTGATCCAGACGGGTCAACAGGCAGCTCCTGTAAGGGAAAGACATCTTGTGGTGATGCTAGTGCTTTGAAATCTGTTGTCTTTGAGAGCCAGGAACGAGGTGCATACAAGGAACAAGTCCATGCCATCATGAATGTGATTGTCAGAGGTCGGTATTTCTTTTGACTTTCATGCTTGTGTGTACTATTCAATATAGTATTCCTCATTACAATACTTATAACACTGAATGGATATTTAATAAAATAAATTCTAGTTATTAAAGGGGACACAATCCCAAGCATCTTCAATGGCTTAAATGACAGAAATCATTGTGATATAAACGTTGTGTAAAAAGCTAAAAAAAATCATGTTAGTGTTTTCGTTAATCTCTGATGTCATTGTGCCACTAAAATCTAAAACATATTACTCTCTCATTGTTTTTTATACTTCCTTGCTGGAACTGAGGTGAAAGGAGTCTATGGGATGGTGATGGTATGTGTGTGTGTATTGTAATGTGGAGAATATCGCCTGCAGCTTTGTAAAGATGGTACTATTGTTGCCCCTGGAGAAAATCATTTGGTAGGCTATTTCGGAAGCCTTAATCCAAGAAGTTCCACTCAAATATGTGATTAAAACATTCTGTTGATTCTAAGATGATTTATTCACTCCGTGATACAATTAAAATTAAATGCTGTAAAAGTACTTGATGATACTGATTGGAAACAAACAAATAGGTATATATTATATGGCCGTAATATTGATTTTGAGCACTGGTTGGTTCCTATATAAGAACTAATTTGCCTGTATGCTTGGGGTCACATGTGATGTGGAATCTGATGAATGATTGATTCAATATCACCTACTTCAAAACATCTTTACTATTCATTCAATCTGTCACTGAATAAACCAATCAGGATTTAGAAAGAAATTAACAACTCATGGTCATAAGTTTTTGGTTATGTTTTTCGGTGTCTGAAAATACGGGCTAGAAAGTGGACCGAACAAGTTATAGTTCTTTATTCCAACTCTGTGGGAATTAAGAGGAGGAACTTGAAATCAAAACTGCAAATAGTTAGTTTAAAGACCTAGCAGGACTTTGATAGGATCTAAAAGGAGGTATAATATCACTAAAGACAGTTTGCACTTGTTTGGTATTTTGACTGAGGATTTGGAACAAAGGAATCTCAAGTCCTCAGACATCAGTTGAAAAGAATCACATCGTCCGCAGAAGAATTCTATCAATAAGGGGCATTGCTAAGGTTAGGGTATGTGGAATTGGACTGTAATGAAAAAACAAAACAATGGGGTCCTCAGCCTACATGTGTGTGGGTGCGTGTGTATGTGTGTCTTCGTCTGTGACACTTGCTTGGGTCCGTGATAACTCAGCAACTGAGTGATGGACATTTGTCATACTTGCTGTGTAGATGTATTGTAGTGAGAAGGTGTGCCCTAATGTTTTTGGTGCTGACCTTTTGAATATAAATGAGGTTATGGTTCAAATGTATAAATCATTACATTGCAATAACTCCGCAGCCTTCAGTTGGACTGCAGCTAAACTTGCAAGGAACCATAGTACCCATTGGGCTTATGATTGAATTATTGTTTAATATAATTGGTAATTAAGAAAGGATTTTGGATGCATGTCTTAGATATTTGTTGGAAATACTCAGTTATGGTGATACATGTCTGAGTACTTAGCTCTTGTAAGAGTGCATTTAGAACTTTCATCTTTAATTTGAGGATGACTCTAGGCACAAAAAGAATTATATGCAGCATATTTTAGACCATTATAATACACAGCTGCTAACAGATCAGATTGTAAATTTATGTGATACGTTTTTGTTTGCCATAAACATTGGAATTTTGAACAGACAATTGCTAGCATGAGTCCTAATAGATATCATACAATTACTATAGTGAATTCATTCAAAGAAGGGATAATAGGCAGCATTGTACATATACTATACATATACAGTACATACACAGAAGTTTTGTCAAAACGAAGCCATGCATGGTTGTCTAGCGTGGTTCTCATCGCCAAAGGTTTTGCAATACAATTTGATCTAAGAAAGCGTCTGTTGGATTCGAGCCAGTTCTCTTCCTAAATTCCATTCAGTAGACAGGGTGTTGCTGACCTTTTTTTAACATAGAACTGAACAATATAGGACCACCAACACCAACTACTGTGGAACCACCACAAGAGAACATTGTGTGGTATTTCATGTAAGAATGTAGTGTGGGATGAGACACTGATATATCTAAAATGTGTACATAGGCAAAACAGTTTAGACTGACTGTTGAGTTTACTGAAATATTCATGACTGATACATTTCTTGAAGTATATATGTTTATTTTGTTTATTTAGTTTTTAGTTCGGAAAACATTCATTAAGCTATGCAATCCAAATGACATGTGTATGCCTGAATGTGTTTGTATGGTATGCCTTGCTGATAACATGATTTCAAGATCTAAAAAATACAATGGATCTCTTTCGGATTATACAGATACCCTAATATAACTAGATAAAGTAATTAACAAAATGTCAGGTTATAAGGCTGAGGGTAGAAAAATGTTAACAAAACTATATTGCTCACAAATATGTTTATGATTTGGTCTGTAGAACCTGGATATTTGTATTACATCAAGGATAGCATGTTGTATGTTTACGATTTGGTCTGTCAAGCCTTTGCATTGTTAAAATCAAGGATAGTATGTTGTATGTTTAAATAGATTTGGTCTGTAGAGCCTTCATATTACATCACAGATAGCATGATTTATGTTTATGATTTGGTCTGAAGAATCTTTGCATTACATACGTATTGGCATGTTGTATCTTTAAATAGCTTTGGTCAGTAAAACCTTTGTATTACTTCAAGGATAGCATGTTGTATGTGTATAATTTGGTCTGTAGAACCTTTGCATTGTTCTGGTCAAGGATAGCATGATTTATGTTTATGATTTGGTCTGAAGAATCTTTGCATTACATACATAATGGCATGTTGTATGTTTAAATAGCTTTGGTCAGTAAAACCTTTGTATTACTTCAAGGATAGCATGTTGTATGTGTATAATTTGGTCTGTAGAACCTTTGCATGGCACTGGTCAAGGATAGCATGATTTACGTTTAAGATTTCTTCAGCAGAGCCTTTGTAGTAAATGGAGGGTAGCATATTGTATGTTTAAGATT
>KN883521.1:75212-93629 GCA_000934455.1 Apostichopus parvimensis | reverse complement strand
GTAATATACAAAATATCACCAAGCGCGCGAACAATTTTGGGGATGAAAGTCGCTACGCGCCTGCACCCAAGGAAATGTCCCCCCCCAATATTTTAAACAAATCGCCGCCCCTGCTTGCCTGCAGGGTGTACATATGCAGGGTGCAGACATTAACAAAATCTCAAGAATATTTAGTATGTAAATATCACATATTATGTGATGAACCCTATTTTTTCAAAATGAAACAAAACTGATAGCAAACTGTTTCCCACTAAATAGCCTGTGTAAAAGTTAGTAGGCCTGAAGTTTCGATCCTAGCAGGATCTTCTTCAGAGGCTGAATGACAGGTTACAGAAGGATAAAAAAAAAAGCACAGAATACAGACAGGTTAATGAGCATGGTGAACATAAAAGAGATAGATGTAAGAGGATTAGTAGACAAAGGATTGAGCGAAAAAAGAAACCACTAGGGGAAGAGGAGAGGTAGGAGACCTACTGTTTTTATTAGAGGTCAAAGATCATTAGAGGTCGCAGTGTGAAATCTTTGTAAACACTAGATCTCTCTTTTAAAGGGAAACTGGGATGTACCTCATATGGAATATATGACCAATATTGAACCCTTTTGGTTCATTATTTTGATGTGAAAGGTCATCAGAAATAAAAGTCGGCAAACACGATATCTTTATAAGAAAGTAAACTTGAATGTATCCCTTTTTTTTTTACTCAATTGTGAGTACCAAAGCCTTTACCTTTTTTGTTTCATGCATTCCATGCAGGTCATATTTCTCAAGAATGAAATGGAACATCTCTGTAAGCATATATCTGGAGAAAGGAAGTTTCTGATATCAGATTCTTAAAAAGTACAGCTTATGATGTCACTGAAACCTTAATACATGTTGTGTTTTTCTATTTGGTAGTTTAGATGTTGACCTTTGAATGTCTGATGTCATAAGTCACAGAGGCACTGCAGTCCTATTCAGGCACATCAGGCCACTGTCAAAGTCCATCAATCTTAACGTTAAGAGGCGTTTGTGAAACTCTTTCATAATGCACATACACACACATAATGGTCAACATAACTGCATAGTTTATTTGCCTGATTAATAAGCAAGTATGTAAATCAATAAGAAAACTTGAATCAACCATTTTGGCAATTTGAAGGCAGATTTACCAACATACAGGCAAAGAGCACTGCAAAATAATATAAAACAAATGTATTACTACAACAGACTATGCTGTGATCACCACCTAACTGTCTAAATTTCTTCTCAGCAACTACTAAAGCTTTGCAGTATTCCACTGGTGCATCAATGGGAGATGAGGTGACTGTCATGGTTAAAACTGACGTTAATGTGACAGACCTTCGTTGGAGGAGAGATGGTGCATTACGTGCAGTAGACCCGACAGGCAATAGATGTGACGACCAGACATCTTGTGGTGATGCTAATGCTTCGAAATCTGTTGTCTTTGAGAGCTTTGAAAGGGGTGCATATCATATACAAGTCCATGCCATCATGAATGTGATTGTCAGAGGTGTGTATTTCTTTTTGATTTTCACATCTTATGTATACTGTTAATGTAGGTTTCTTCATATTTACTTCTTCCTCACTTCCCTGTCTCCTCACAATGTTAGCACTCTAATTCTACAGTGTCTAGAGTAGACTGGTATCCTTTTAACACTGCACCCTCCCCTTCCCGTACCCTTCCGGTCAATTCCTTTATCATTCTACCACCCAAAGTGTTTAGAATATTCTCGAGTGTGCTCGGATTTCTTTTTGACCCAAAAACTTTACTTGGAAATGTTGTGATCTGGACCTTTTTTGCTGTTTTCAAAAGAAAGAATATGTGGACATATTTCGTGCACAGCCCAATACGTATCCTTTATGACTTGGGAAGGTTTTTGGGGAAGTTTAGAAGCAGTGCCTCTCACAATTTGTATTGTGTATTCATGGTATGTGTATTGTGTTTTCGGGGTATGTGTAGCGGTTCTGCAAATAGCTACCGCTAGTTTTCCTATCCTTAGATTTATCATATATTATTGTTTTCCCTTCGTTAGTTTTTGGGTGTTTGCATATTGTGAGCATTTTGCAGTGGGTCTTCTCTAGTTGTTTCTTTCCCATTTTGTTGGCATTATCATAACCAAATCTATGCTATCATGAATGAGTTTGTCAGAGGTTTTATTTTTATTTTCACATCTTATGTATACTGTTAATGTAGGTTTCTTCATTTCACTACTTAGCATGAAACAATATATTTGACAGAAATGAAAACTATAGTACAATCTTCCCTGCCTATAGCAAATACCACCCGAGTCCCCATGTTTCAGGCCAAAAACAGGGAAGATTGAATATCTACCCGAGTTGGTAGTGCTAGCCATACTGAATGCTCCTCTGCATAAATTCATGATGAAACATAAAGTGCACTATTTCAGTGGTCAAGCCAAATTTGTCAACACACAGGAAAGTAGTGCTGGCCATTAGAACACTTGTGTTTACAATGATATTGTGGCTGGTCAATTAATCAGGTGCGCTCAAGGATGAATCCTTGTGGCAGTACTTGGGGTGGTTTATGCTATCAAGTAACAAATTATTGATACTCAAGTGAATTTGGGGAGGTTTGTTTCTCTATAGGCAGGCTTGACTGTCATGTAGTTATTAAGTTGACATGACCTAATTCCTACTTTGATAAGAGCTTAATAGCCTCTATACCAACTACATTCTGTGGAAAAGACAGACTTTGTTGTAATTAACTCACAGAAAAAGGAAACTCTCTCAAGAACCTGGTTATCATCAGTGCTAGTTTTGAGTGAAGAAAGGAATTTGGGTCAAGATTGAAAAATAAATGGCAGCAGTTTTTGTGGTTTCAAGTTTGGAGACATATGTATGATTGAGCTCAGACAACATCCGTAGGAAATAAGTTTAGGTAAATTCTTGTTGTATTGCAAGGTTTGGGTGTGAAAACAAATAAAGTTTATCTATTGCCTCCACCTTCTTATCTTAAGCACTTCCTCAAAGGAAGAAATGCTTTACTAACTAAATGATAGCAAGGTAATAATTAGAAAAGCTGTTCAAATTTTCACATTGTGTTGAATATATATATATCAGTGTTATGCAGAAAAGCCTGTATATTCATATAACTTGTTAGCATAATGTGAAAAAGGTTGTGAAGTCTCGGTTTTCATAAAATACTGAAAACTAAATCGTATTGCTTTTTTTTATTCTATTCTAACAATAGAAGAATACAGTTTGTCTATTTCACCAAGGCATGAATTGTACTTTAAGTAATACATATGAAGCCCTGCTTTGCAAACTTTTTCAGTGGCAAACAAAGTTGTGATTACCTATCACTTGGCTAGCTCAGACTTGTTTAATTTCCAAGGCCTAATATAACCCAATATTAAACCAGGTGATTTGTTGGAGACGCATTGAATCTTAGCCGATAATGGGCAAGAGAGGAATCTGTCAACGAGTTTCTCTGTACTTTGTACAGAACTTTATTCTCATGAAATTACAGGCATGAAAATGTTCTCACCAGGCTAAAGGCTTTTAGACATCAGATCATATTGCGAAGAGTAACAGTATATACAATTTCGTTTGAGGGTTCACATACTAAACAAAAATAACCCTAAGACATAACAAAAAGATACAGTATAAATACAGTCAGACAAAAGTAGATTCCTTTAATATTTTAATACTCCTTCCCACTTGCAGGCGAAATTTCCAGTCAATTCTTTGACTTAACAAATCTTTCTCAGCTGTTTATATTTGTCCCCTTGCAATTCTTTTGTGAGCATATCCACCACGGTCTCTTCTGTTCTGCAATATTCAAGCTTCATGTTTGCGCTCTGATCTTGTTGGCGGATAAAATGGTATTCTACGTGATGGCTATTCCATGGAACTATGGATTTTTCACCATGTGAACGGAAGACTGGTTATATTCAAAGATGACAGTAGCAGAGGTAGATTCACTTTTTAAATAGGTGTTTAGTCTCTGCAACCAAACTGCTTCTTATGCAGCACTCACCAATTAATGCCATGTATTCGGCTTCCGCAGTAGAGAGTGCAACACTCATTTGCTTTCTGCTCTTTCAACTGACTGCAGTTCCACTCATCTGGAACAAATAACCTGAGGTTGACATGTGGTCATCAATATCTCCTGCCCAGTCAGCATCTGAGTATCCAATGAAGTCTTTGAGCCATCTTTGCTGTACATTAGAGCAAAGTTTAGGGTACCTTCAAGAAAATGCATAATACGTTTGATGACAGTACAGTGCTGCTGGGTTGGATTGGCAATGAACCTTGCTACACTGCTCATGCATAGGTTATATTTGGTCTTGTCATAGTTGATAGGTACAGCAAACTGCCCACTGCAGATTAGTACAGTCTTTGATCTACACTATAAGAGTCATCTGTTGCTGTCACAAGCTTTGTCCTGGCGACTGTGCTGACAATTACTTTGGAATTTGCATGCGAAATTTACGGCATATGCCGGTTGTCCGATCCAAATTTGTTCTCTGTCGTGGCAATGACATTCACCCCAAGTAATATAGAGTTCTTCTATAACCTTCACTTCAAACTGATAGGCAATAGATGACTTGCTCCATTCGTTTATAACCCTTTCCAGCCAAGAGAATATCATCAACATGAACAGCAATGATAAACACCTCTCCTGATGCCATGTAAAGGCAGGAATCACATTGGGGTGACTGCTTTAGGCCATAAATGCTGCATTTAAGTTTGCAGAGAAGGTGTTCTTGGCCATTGATGACAAAACCCTTTGGCTGTTTCATAAACACCTCTTTGAGACTGCCATTTTAAGAAGGCAGTTGTCATGTCAATGTGATGCAGCTTCAGTCCATTCTGCACTGTTAAGGTTATGGCAGTTTGAAGTGATTCAAACTTGATCACTGGGCAAAAGGTTTCATCATTCTCAATTCCAAATGTCTCAGAGAACCCTGTTGCCACAAGTTGAGCTTTGTACCGTTCAACTGAGCCCTCAGCACCAGCCTTGACTTTGAACACCTACTTGTTGCCAACTGCCTTTCGATCCATTGGCAACTTCTCCATCATTGTCATATAGAGATTTCATCCCCCTTGCCCATGGCTCTCTGCCATTTGGACTCATCTGGGCTAGGTACAGAAGTGATTCTGTCACAGTTGTTAGCTCGTTCAACTTCTCGTCTGCAAGGGCCGCCTATTCTCCATAACGCAGGGTTTTCTCCTTGCCCTAATTCCTGATCGTCACAACTTTCAGTGTACATCATCAGCAACTGGTTCTTTGTCACTAGAAGAATGAATCGTTATGTACGGTTTTTCTTTGTGCTCATCGGGCTCCTTCTTGACCACATAGCTTAATTCATTGAACAGAACTTCTCGACTGTAAAAAACTGGCATGTTGTGGATCACACAGCCAATATCCCTTCGTTTCTGTTCCATAGCCCAGGAGAATACACTTCTTGCCTGTCCAAGCTTCAAATGATGTTATTTCTTTGGATTGCCTAAGTTTACGTTTGTCTTCTCTTACCCGTCTCCCACTAAACATCTGCACTTTCTCATCTACCTAACTACACATTGGAACGTTTTAGCACTGCGCCCTTGCTCCTTCTCAACTACTGCAACTCAACTACAAACTTAGCTAGAGGTTACTCTAAAAATAACTTCTAGCTTAAGAACTAAATGTATTCTGCTATTGAGTAAATGAAACCCTGCTGTCAACATACAATTACATTACATTCAAATTAGGAGCATTTGCATATAAATATACCACAAATGGGATGTCATTACATCACTACTCAAAAGTATCAGCTTTTTCTTCAACAATGAACCATGGATGTATAATTAGAGCTAAAAGGTTGTATGTTAATATCAGCTTGTAAACTCTGGGATCACAGAAGGCTGTAATGCATGTGCATTGCTTTCAGGAACAGTTGAATTATATTTAACAAAATTACACAACATAAAATGCCCTGTTGTAGTACAGGTGGGCAATGTGGACATGGTCCTCCTACTCAGAAATAAAAAAATATATCTATAAAAGTGTATGTAAATAACACATTTAATTCCTTTGGTTTTCTTTAATAAGCAATTAAGTGCTATTAACATTAAGGTGTGTTACATTCTGTGCATAAACAAAGAAATTTTGAACATACAAATACTGCCATCTGCAGTCACATATCATATATTTCCTATAATGATGTCATTCACAAAAAGGCAAAAAGACAGCCATGTGTAACAGTAGCTATGTCTTTCATCAAATGAATATCCTGCCAAAACAAAGATTAACATAACAGCTTCAGTGTAAACAAATGTATATTTACACCAATCCCATTCAGTAGATAGGTGTTGTTGACCTTCTTTGTATAGAACTGAACAATATACCACCACTAACTACTGTGCAACCACCACAAGAGTACATTGTGTGAAGTATTTCATGCATGTCGATCAAGCCTGCCCATAGAAAACAGTCCTCCAATGTTTACTTGTTAGCATAAACTACCCCAAGTACTGCCTGTATGATTCATCCTTGAGTGCACATAATTAAATGACCAGCCACCACATGATTGTAAATCAATTAAGTGCTCTACATTCCTGTGTGAAGACAAATTTGGCTTGACCACAGAATTGTACAGTGTGTTTAATCATGACATATTGCACAGGGGCATTCAGTATGGCTAGCATTCTAACTGCAGGGTAGATTTTCAATATCCCCCGTGTTTGGCCCAAATCAGGGTGGTATTTGCTTTAGGCAGGGAAGATCACAATGTGTAAGGATGTAGTGTGGGATGAGATAGTGATATACACAAATGTATATCTGTGTAATCAGTTAAGACTGGCTGTTGAGTTCTCTGAATCTTCATGACTGATAACATGCTTTAAGTGTTCATATTTCATGTACTGAGTTTTTGGACAAATAGCAACATTTGGTTAAGCTATGCAATCCAAATGGCATATGTGTATGTGCGTGCATGTGTTTGTAGTATATGTCTTGCTCATAGCATGGTGAAAGACAAGATGAATCTCTTTTTGGCTTACAGATACCCAATAACAAGTAGATAAGTTAACCATGTGTTAGATTTTATAGGATGAGGTCAACTGAAGAAGTCAACTTGCCAACAAAGACATTTACAAGTTGGTCTGTGGAACATTGAGCTTTGTGTTACATCAAGGATAGCATGTGCTATTAGGAAGATTTGGTCTGTAGAGCTATTGATTAAAATCAATTGCTTGCTGTATGTTTACACCGATTTGGTCTGGAGTTCACCTTGTACTACTGTACATCAAGGATATCATCTTGTATGTTTAAATAGATTTGGTAGAGACTTTGTATTACATCAAGGATAGCATGTTGTATGTTAAACAGATTTGATTAGAAAAAACTTTGTTATAAATCAAGGATACCATGTTGTATGTTAAAGATTTGTTCTGTAGAACCTTGGTATTTCCAATACTTTCTGAAGAACAATGTAGGAAGACAAGAAAGAACAAAATGCAAATTGATTCATCGATGTTACTGAAATATTGTTCACTGCTTTACATTTTAGAATGTCCAGAGAACAAGTGGAGTCCACCTGACTGTAATAATACATGTGAACCTTGTATTAACGGAGGAGTTTGTTCAGATTTTACTGGTCTGTGTCTTTGTCCTCCTGGATTCAGTGGACACAATTGTGTAAACAGTAAGTTTTTTTGTTAAATTTTCTTAAAAAAATAACTATGCATGATTATCCTGTTAAGTACCTTTACCCTCAAGCAGTACTTAGCAAAGAATTACTGAATCAACACAGATTAATATAAATGTACTCTTCATTTTCACCTCTTGAGAAATGTTAGGGATGATACCATCATCAATCAATCATTAAACATGTAGCTAGATGCTCTCAATGTTTGTTATGATTTACCAGATTGTGTCACTGATCTGGTATTTGTTGTTTCTTTGGGAAGAAAATGACAGCCATTCCGGAGGTCAACAGACAAAACACAATAAACAACTCTTTGGTCAAATTTGGACAATTGAAAATATATTGCAAGGAATCATGATGCCAGATGGAATAAATGGCTAACATAAAATTCTTCAAAATGAAATTCAAACCTTCTTACACACCAGTGGCAACAGTCTCAGCCAATACAGTAATATTACAGATAATCACACTTACACAAAAATAATGTGAAATACCTAGAAGGAAATATAATAACCAAACAAGCAATACTAGTGTTCGTGACAGCTCTGAATACAAACCAAACTGTATAATGAACACAGTACATCTCTTTCACAATAAGTTAATAATAATTGACAGTGTTCAAATACAACTTGTGGTGACACAGCAAAACTAAAACAATGTAACACTGCACTATGCTCAACTGCTGAAAAATTCTTATCTTACTCATTTAACTGGTGAGGTATTCTGCTCATTGGCTTCCATAATAGCTTGGGAGTAAAAAGTTAAAGACCTCAATGCTCTTGCACATCTTGTCTTGCTAACTTGTGTTGGCTTCCCACCACCAGTGCTCACGATCAATATTACCGCCATATAATATATATACCTATTTGCTTGTTTCCAATCAATATCATCAAGTAAATTTACAGCATTTAGTTGAACTTTTAATTGTATCAGGGTGAGAATAAATCATCTTTTAATCATATATTTGAGTTGAGCTTCTTGGATGTAGGCTTCCGAAAAAGCCTACCAAATAATTTTCCCCAGGGGCAACGATAGTACCATCTCTACCAAGCTGCAGAGGATATTCCCCATATTACAAAAGCGAGTGGAGTGTTAGCTCAGCGGTTAATGCAGGTGCCTTCAATCATAAGGTCCCGAGTTCGAGTCACTCCAAGATTAATGTTTGTCGTCCAGTTGCAGAGTTCTTGACAATTGACAATTCATAATCATGGACGTTAAATATGAATCTGAGGCTTTGATAGGCCAATGATGGCTTCTCCGTGAGTTCCTGCTTGCAGGAGGATCTAAATTACATAAATATAAACATATTTTCATCAACAGTTCATGGCAGGAATGTCTTTGGTCAGAATGCTGAGTATAAATGTGATGATTCTGGTGATGACCATGCTGATGGATGTCAGGGTGCAATCATCTGTTATCCTGATCCTCTTGGCTGTTTCTGTCCTGCTGGCTATAAGGGACTAAACTGTACAGAAGGTATCAATAATACTTTGTTTATAAGAAAGTATAACAAGCAGGGTGTTGAGTCTATTAGAATTATTAGTCACCAATACAATTGCTCAGAGTATTAAATGAAAGGCTATAGATACAGACTCTATAACGATGAGGTCTTCCTTTCTTTGTATCATGTTTAAATTATTTTCCTGATGTATGTTTCAATTTGGAAACATTAATGTTCATCATATTAGTAAAACATGTGTGATCTGCTCTCAAAAACTGTTGTTTACAACACTTTTGGCATATGTACATAAAGTTAGGTTATCTGGTAAGCTATATGTGTTGATATGAACATCAATGTCATATTACCTTATTTATACACTGTAGGTTATTTTTCTGATTTGGTTTCTTTGTTGCTGAAATGTGGTCATAAATAAACTGAAATTGTGATCCTGACAGTGAATTTGCTCTTTATCTTTTAGTTGAAGAAGCTGCCCAAAAGGAAGATAGTACATTCATATTGTTAAGTGATAACATTGCATTTTTATTATCCTACTTTACCTGAATTTTTAACGAGTCGTAAAGCGGTAAGGAGCTATACCCGTATATCTTTCAACAATAGTTTCAATGGTGTTAGTGGTGTCATTATTCAATAAGCTCTATTTGTGGCTTCTGTTTTTGGTAGAGACAGCTTCCTGATATTTGAAATAAGGGAGATCATCCAATTATCCATTCTGTAAAATTGGAAGAAATGTCACTTTTATGACTAGGTACTGTACCTTGTAGGAAGTTTGTTGACCTTCATTGAGTATACATTTTATCACTTTGCACATTACAGGTCTCTCAGAAAGATTATTTTAGCAGTGTAGATCATATCTGGAACGTGTGCTCTTTAGTTTTCTGATATCACAACCATGTTTCAGTACTTCATCAGCAATGTCGTGACTTACATTTTACCTTCTTCAATTCTTTCCAGAGTGTGAAACAGGGAAGTTTGGTGCTAACTGTAAACAGGAGTGTCATTGTGCAGATAACTCTCTCTGTGCTTTAGACACTGGTGTGTGTGAAAATAAACAATGCGAGGATGGCTGGAGAGGAGCAAACTGTCAATGTATGTATTTTCATTATGTCATTATAGTGCTATATGGTGGTAACTGTGATTGCCTAGTGAGATTATAATGAGCACAGATAATCCCTTGAACACACACATCTCTCACTTTAATCAAGTAAAATCAATAGCTGATCAGAAGTTCTGGCAACAAGACAATATACATTAACTTTATACACAACAAACAATTGCAGGCTATGCAGAACAGTGTAGTATACATGTATTATTGCAGACACCTTGCGACCAGTTAGAGGTTTTACAAGACTGTGACAAGAAATATTAGAAGCAACTAACCATAACTAAAATTCTGCTACTTAAACAATACATTTGAACACAGACAAAGCTGCTGCTTTTGTAGCTACAGAGGTAGTTTGGCTAATTCTTTAGTACTACTGTAGTGCTACAAGCCATATGTTCTAACTACCTGGTACGGCAAGGACCTAAAATGTTTGGTTGACTTATTTTCAAGTCAAGGAAATTGCTTAGACTCAAATTGATTGCCTAATAAGATAGCTGTAATTTAAATTTAGTATTATATGGACATGTGCCAAAATACAAATCAGCTGAATTTTGTTGTAACCATGAGGAAGTAACGACTGTTTGAATGCATTGTTTGAATGCATGTTAAGATTGTACCTACATCATATTTTACAGGTCATGGGTCAGTAAAATTCAAGACTCATGAATTTCAAACTAAGTGAGCCATAGTGACGACATTGATTTCAACATGGTCATATTACTTTATTACATTAGTACTTATATTAAAGTTTTAACTATTTCTTTGTCTATATATGGCACAAAGCATTGAAATTAATTTTATGATACTAAATGTGAAAGACCTCATGTGCTGTCAAAGAACTTTAAATATTTGATAAGATGGTAAAATATCATTTCAGGTTAGCTGTTTCTAATTCTGTTAGTGCCAGCTAGTTGTCCTATTGGTGTTACCAGTGATTGCCATAACTTTAATAACCACTTCAAGTATATAACTGCTAATTCTATTACTGGTAGATGGCCCATGTCCTGTTGGTTATTATGGTGACTTCTGCAACCTAACCTGCTCCTGTTCTGGTGGAGAGGATGCATGCAGTGAAGTTGAGGCTAACTGTGCCAATGGGTGTGCTGTACCCTGGACTGGGATAGCGTGTAATCAAGGTAACTAGTGCAAGCAGCTGATTACTGCTTGATAGATAACATGCCAGCAATGATCTTCATTTATCATAGTAACATAAAAGTGGGAACAGGGGTGTGAAGGGGTATGTTACTTTCATACTCTGGTTTATGGTAGTATGTAGTTTATGTATTAACCCATATGATGATATAGTGCTCTAATCTATGAGAGTTACTGAAAAATATGATAATTCTGTTTTGAAACTTCTACTGTGAGTGTACTGGATATATTGATGTATGTTAAGACAATTATAGAACAATTATACATTAAATATTATAATTAAATGGAGGAATGTTTAAGGTCAAGCTACTCATAACAGATTTGTTTTTAACTTGCAGTATACATCCTATCTATGTCCAAATCTAACATGTCAAATATCAGAACTCAAGCTTGCCTTCGTATCCTGGTGTCACAGGGGTAGTATATCCTTGACCAGAGTATAGCGTACTAAAAGATGCTAACATTGTTAAGAAAAGTAACATGTGCCATTTGCAACGAATTTGTACATCAAAAAAATGCAGTTTGGTCAGTGGATTTGTAGCTCTCTATGCACGATACTAGGGCTGAGGATCCTTCACAAATTTCAACTGTCATTGAGTAACATCCTTTGATTTTGATTATCTAGTCTACTGCAAACTAAGCCTAACTGAGGCCTCACTTTGGCTATGCTAACTTGTAAGTATATCTACTCTGTCACTATCCGACCCTCATCTGCACTTGTCTCTGGTTCAACATGTGTAGTTGAAATTCTGCCCACCTGCCCCCATATGTTCCGTCACTTAACTGGTATCCTTCTAAACAGTAAAAATCTAATTAGGAAAGTGAATATATTTACACTATATACACCTTTACACATACTATACATATATACATATTGTGTGGCTTGTTTGCCTTACAAGAGTTCCAGTGCAGAGGAAGTAAACAAACAGTAACATCATTTGTTTTCTACTTCCCTTGTCAGAACCTGTCTAGCCAATTTCCATGCAACATTTATCGATTGCTGGGAAATGTTGTATCATTTATACATAACTATATTTTGCACGCGTCTTATTTACAATTTTGTGAAATGTTAGGAGCATCCAGTACAATAACTGTACTGTTGATGGCCTGGTGCAAAAGAGCTGTTTTCCTTTGCTTCTCAAAAGTTTGGATACATATATTGTGCAAAACTTTTATTTTGATGAAGCTTGTGCCCTTACACCCCCTCCCTCCCCTGCCTGTGGCATCACAAGAACAATTGGGTAATAAGATAAAAATATTGTTTTTGTAGCAGAATTTAGGAAAACATGTGATATTTTTGGTCCTGTAAGTATTCAATATGAAATAGAGCACAGTCACTGCTGCATGTCGCCTGGTAAGCATAGTGATGACATCATAAAAAAATATTTTCGCAGAAATAATTTCTTTATTCCAGACAATGGTGCAGGGAACATCAGCCTAACATATGTCAGAGTGGACTCTAGACAAGCAGCTAACGTGACCTGTACTGTTATAAGGAACCCTCTGGTAGCAGAGAGTGACTTGGTACTGAGTCCTATTGGTACATTACTTACTGCTGAGGAAGATGCAAGAAGTTATACCCAAACAAAGGTCGTGGAAATAACATTAGAGGCAGACATGCAAGTGACTTGCTCCGTCAGTGGTACTGAGCTTACAGAAACCATCTTGCTAATGCCTTATGGTTAGTATTAATAAAGAATTTTTAGAATTTCAGCAGTATACTGGTCTATGGTGAGATGTTGTTTTTGAGTTCATAGGAGAAGCTCCTAGCAACACTCAGAGACAGAGAATAATGTGTCAAGGTAAGAGTTTCATCAGTTGACTTATCGACAGCCAGATTAGCTTGATGAATAATAGTGAGAGGTACCAAGGAGGAGCTATTTGTGACACTGAGAGAAAGAAATCATCCTATTGAGGTAAGAGTTTTATTAATTTCTGGTATACAGCCAGAAACATGAATTCAGGGTAATACTAGTGAGTGTAGCACAGAGTACTAGTGAGAGTAGCACAGAAGGAAAAGACCTTAACACTCAGAGAACTGAACTGCCAGATAGAAGACAACATGGAGACTGTTCCAGTACCACACTGGATTTACAAGATTAGAGTCACTATCAGGAATCTGGATCTTGGACTGACATCTGAAACTCAAGGCGCTGATTGCATTTACCAGGCATTGCTTTTGTGTAACAAGTGATGGTGATGGCATGCTCTGACAAGGAAGACACCACAATTGCAGCAGTAGGTATATAATATATATCAACCTTATTTATAAACAATCATATTGATTTTTATTGAGACAAATATAGAAGTTTTAACTGTTTGTCTTAAAATTGTTAAAGTTTAATTGCATGGTCAAATCTAAACCATTTGCACTTTGTCTATATGTCAGCACTATAGCCTATTGTAGCCAACTAAGTTTTCACATGTGTTTGGTGAAGGTAGTTACCATCATAGAGGGAGGAAACGGATTAATACTAGCTGTATTTGAAGCCAAAGAAGGCCGGTATGATATATGGCCAAATGTATTACATAGCATATACTTGTGACATTTGCTGGCTTTTGAGATACAAATACAAAATTTTGAATTAAAAATA
This sequence comes from Apostichopus parvimensis, assembly GCA_000934455.1. Taxonomy (NCBI): domain Eukaryota; kingdom Metazoa; phylum Echinodermata; class Holothuroidea; order Aspidochirotida; family Stichopodidae; genus Apostichopus; species Apostichopus parvimensis. The sequence goes on along the minus strand of KN883521.1, from coordinate 79,663 downwards.
TCAAATTTCCTTCGTAAATGGAACAATCCAGACAAAGAAATAAGGTACTAGATCCTAACCTACAAAAATATTTGAAATTAACAGCTCTGATGTTACAACTTGTATAAGACTTGTGTGTATTAACATACCTAACAGAGAAGCAGAAAACTGTTATTAATTTGCATGTATTAAAGTTATATAACAAACAAGAAACCTTTGCTATTCATTATGTGAAAGTAATGGGTAATGCAATTGACTCCCCGTAAACTAGACATTTTGTTGTTTTCCTTCATAGGGACGGAGACAGTAGGTGTAGCCTGTTTGCTTGGTTTTATTGCAGACTTCTTGTTCCAGAATGACTTAAACAGGAAGGTGATTTGAAGTAGTTCTTCAACACTCTTTCTTTCTCTGGAATGCAAGTCCAAGCTATTTTTTATTTTCTACAATCACTTCATGTTGATTCTATTAAAATACTTGGATAAAAATTGCCTTCCACAGCTAATTTTTTGGTTCCTTTTTGGTGCCTTGCTCGAAACAAAGGAACCTATATGGTCAGGTTAGTATGCATACGTGTGTATGTGTGTGCGTGCCTCTGTGACACTTGCTTGGGTCCGCAATAACTCAACAATGGAGTGATGTATATTTTTGCCATACTTAATTGCTATGTAGTTGTACAATAGTGAGAATGTGTGCCCTATTGTGTTTGGTACAGACATGAAGAATATTACATGAAGGCCTGCATGGTACATGTAGGTCTAACTTTTTTGGGACCATCTGGGCCCTAAAAACCTCTGAGCGCTATTGGTGCAGGGTGTGCCCAAATTTTATTTTCACATCAAATGCATTTTGGGACATCTTTGTGCTTGCGTTTGTGGGGCCCAATGTTTTGGGACCATTTGAGCCAACAGTTTTGGGGGTTCAATATTTTGGGGGCAAATATATTTTTGAGCCATGCACTTTGTATGAACCAAATATGTTTCGGACCATTTAGGTGCAAACTCTTTATTTGGGGGGGGGGGACCCACATTTTTTAATTGCAATACCTCCACAACCTGAAACCAGATTATATCCAAACTTGGAGTACAGTTGTTGGTTAGTAGCTGTTACACATGTTATATTATGATATTTGGTGATGATATAACACTTTAATATAGCAAGGAGCAATAGTGCCTATTGGTATGAGTAGTGAAAAGTGTACAATGTTCTTTCTTCTCTTCAAAATAGTTCCAGCATAATTGATACATGCATTTGTTACTTCTCGTTTAGATTACTGCAAAAGTGTACTGCTCGTCCACCCAGCCTGTAAAATCCACAAACTCCAAGCCATTCAGAATTCATCTGCTCGATAAGTCACAAAACCCAGGAAACATGATCCAATTACTCCAGCATTGAGTGTACTACATGCCTGCCAGCTAAGCAGCAAATCATTTTCAAAATTTACGCTTTGTTTTTAAAATTCTACATGGCAAGGGGCCAACCTTCTTGAGTGAACTGTTGACATGACATTGTAGTGGGTGCATTTTTCTCTTGAATGCCCAGGCCCTTCATAAGCCATGTGATTACCTTTGATTGTGATTAATCCCAACTTAATACTCATATTTTCATCATGTACTTTATTGACTAATCTTGTTTTTATTTGTCTTCATAGATCTTAGTTAATACTAGTTTCTTTATTTTATTTTATTGATTGATTTATTGGTTTATCTTTCTTATATGAAGTGCTTTCAAATATTCTTTCATGTAAAGCATTTAATTGCTATACATATATATATATATAGATATTACATCAATTAAATTAATTACTATCAACACACCAGAAAAATTCTACTTCATGACCGGTTTCACAACTTAGACCCTGCACCTCGGCTGTGATTCTCCCATGGGTGCTCATGAAAGACAGGTCTCTGTTGAGACCAGTCCTATATGCTCAAAGCTGTAGTAACAATCTGATTTCTTGGTTGCTTCTTTTTTGGCATGTTGAAAAGTTACTATATTAAATGCTGCATTTAAGATGGCTTCCCTATAGCTGAACACTTTAATCTCCCAAACCATTATTATTTTTTTTATTATTATCCAGTGAAAACATCTTTAAATTTAACCCAACAACAAAAAAAGGAAAAAAAAAAGCCAGCCACTCTTGCAACAATTCTTTAGTTTGTGAGCTGCCCTATAATAGAAGAAAGTTCTTACTGCATTTAAGTTCTTTGCTTCACTAGCCTGGCCAATATGGATAGCTTTCTTGAGAGAGTGGTCCTCTTCTGCAAGACGATGTCAATGAATTTGTTCATCAATGAACCCACACATGATCCTGTCACGTGTGAGACCTTATGTTAAATTTTAAAATTTACGATGTTTTTGCCTTGTTGCACAAGTCAGTGGTCTATCTGCTCATTCACCTCATTGATATTAATTTATACTAGTTTCTTTATTTGACATTGATTTATTGGTTTTATTTTGCTCATATAAAGTGCTCTAAGATATTCTTTCATGTAAAGCGCTATATCCATATGTATATATTTATACATATATATTTATACATTAATATATTGTAATTAATAAATCTATATATTATCAAGTGAAAACATTTCAAAATTCACCCACTGAAAATGCCTGCCACACTTGAAGCGATTGTTTGTGAGCTGCCCTACTAGTACTTGCTTAAAAGAACAAAGTTTTATTACATTTAAGTTCTCTGCTTCACTAACCTGTCAAATATGGATAACTTTTTGAGAGAGAGATCTTTGTCTCCAAGAAGATGTCAATTAATTTGGTCATGAAACACACTATTCTCTCACATGTGAGACCTCATGTTAAATTCTGCTCATTCACATTTTGGTCCTGTGTATTAAACACATGCCTTTCCCAGGTGATGTTCTTTCTACTGGCACAAAACTCACCAAGTTTCATCTTCAGCAGTCACCCATTGGAAAGTGTTATATATTTCTAATGCATCTTCTCCAGCAGTAAAAATAAATTCAACACTCATAATTGCATCTGATTTGCTATCAATGCCATTATAGGCTATATATAAAAGAAAACTGTGTTTCCATGTGCTCAAGTTTTCTGCCAGATTCCAATTAAGACACAGCTGGCCTGGTTGCTCTAGTTGACAATAATTTTGACAATATTTTATACGTGTTTTGCAAAAGAAATTTCTTTTACTAAACCCAGCTACGTCTACTGATACAATTACTACTGGTACAATAGGGTCTACAGTTAGTGGAGCAACACCTGTTTCAGCTGTATCTACTGATACACCAGCCAGTCGAATTACTGAAGATGCAACAGGAACAACAGGTATTGGAGAAACACCTGTCTCAGCTGTATCTACTGATACACCAGCCAGTAAAGTTACTGGTAGTACAGCAGGATCTACAGTTAGTGGAGTAACTCCTGTCTCAGCTGTGTCTACTGATACACCAGCCAGTCTAGTTACTGATGATACAACAGGAACAACAGTTAGTGGAACAACACCTGTCTCAGCTGTATCTACTGATACACCAGCCAGTCTAGTTACTGGCGATACAGCAGGATCTACAGTTAGTGGAGTAACTCCCGTCTCAGCTGTGTCTACTGATACACCAGCCAGTCTAGTTACTGATGATACAACAGGAACAACAGGTAGTGGAACAACACCTGTCTCAGCTGTATCTACTGATACACCAGCCATTCTAGTTTCTGGCGGTACAGCAGGATCTACAGTTAATGGAGTAACTCCTGTCTCATCTGTATCTACAGATATATCAGCTAGTCCAGTTACTGATGGTACAACAGGAGCAATAGGTAGTGGAACAACTCCTGCCAGTCCAGTTAGTGGATTTAATCGCTCAGGTATGTTTTTATAAGATAAAGATAGGGGCAGTGGCGGAGCTAGGGTTATTGGCGAGAATGGTCTGTAGGGGCGCTTTTGACACTATCTAAGCGGAGCGCCACCACAGGTTGGCGCGGAGCATACAGAAATTTTTTGAGTAAAGATATTCCCTAAATCGCCGGAAATGACCCTTTCCGGGCTTTGCTAATTTGCATATAAATAGGTGTCATCGCCATTTTGTCAGAAAATTACACCAACAAAATGTGACAAATGTCAATAGGTATTTGAGAGCGCAATAAAAAAAGTCAATAATCGCGAATGATTAAAAAGTGGTAAAAAGCGGAAAAGGGCGCCAGCAGTCCATTTGATTCCGTCAGGGGGGGGGGGGCACCGCCTCCTCTGACTGTATGGACGCTCCGCCACTGGATCGGGGTGGTTTTGTTTCATCATTGTTTGTTACATCTAAGTGTCAATCACATTCTTACGGTAATTAATCACCTTTACATGGTTCCTGATCATTCTAAACTGCTGTCAATCATAGCTAGTGAAGAGGTAAAGAAAGCACACCAACAATTACCAAGTTAAGAGCTGCAAGAGCTACTAACACACTTTGACTGAAAAATTATGTAACAGACTATGCTAATGTGACAGTGATAATGCT
>KN883521.1:44888-61964 GCA_000934455.1 Apostichopus parvimensis | reverse complement strand
AAAAATAGATTTACCACCATACCGACACAAAGGTCATAGTTATTACTAATATCAATAGGTGGGTGGGCTGAATGTCCATTGTAGATTAGAACAGGTTTTAGTGAGGTAAACCTGGTAACCTGTATAAACCATCAACCTTGAAGTATGATTGTTAAGTCTAAGATCAGGATCAATTTTTACCCCTAAGTGCATTGTATGGGATAGGGGATGTGGTGGGGGAGAGGTGTTGTGGTCACACTCTGTAGCCTTAGTGTATCATATTTTTGTTGAAAAAAGACTCTCGTGGATGAATCTGCACCACTCACAGCAATTATTCCTTTTCACTAAAATGTTCAATCCCATCTTCTTAATCGTCTCAGAAAGTATGTTTGAAGTATTGGCCTGACCAGGAATCAATTTATGGCGATTTACTCGTCAAATGTGAAAAACTGGAGGAACATTTCCAGTATGATTCCAGAATGTTTACCATTGCTTTGGTAAGTTCATTTTTCTTTTATACTCCATATTTATATACCTCCTGATATTTAGCTATCTGCAGTTTATGGTCATACGAGTTCCTAAAATGAGTCTCTAACTGTCTGTTGCTTATTAGTGTGTGTGAGTGTGTGTTTGTACATAGGTTTAACAGAAATTTATACAAAACTAGCAAATATAAAGTTTAAAGATCAGTGCAAAACAGGCAAAAGTTAAATGTTGGATCAAAAAACAGATATGTGTGAGTTACATCATCTCTGCAGCCAAGCAGAGTAGAAAATTATCTTTTTTAGCAATTTCACACAATGACACACCGCTAGCATATAGATAATCGTTATTGTTTGATATTGACTCAGCCTTTTCTTGAGATTTCTTTACATGTTTATTAATTCCTAATATTATATTTCAGAGCTCAATATAACTAATATTTTGATTGAATTTTTCCTGCCTAGAAACATGGAGGAGAATCCCGGACAGTTAAGCATTTTCACTTCACCGATTGGGGCGATATGAAAATTCCAGAATTCTTAGATCCAATTCTGGATTTCCTGGAAATTGTGAGGAATAATACTAGTCAGAAAAATGTCCCTAATACCATCGTCCATTGCAGGTAAAAAAAAGAAACAGAATTAAGGTTACTGGACCACGATGTCCTTGCATTACCATTGTACATTGCAGTTATAGCCTATAGGAACCCGATGTAAAGTATTGATATTGGTATCTTTATATCAGTTTGTATTTCAGTTGCATATTGCCATTATTGTCAGGCATCTTGTATACTTCCCCCGGTCAAATTCAGTGGAATGGTCCCCAGAAAAGTTTAGCAGAACTGTTCAAAACTTCGAACAATCAATCAACATGTGATTCACCCATGATGACACAACGGACATCACCATTTAAAAATAAGGGTTCATAGACAGTCTCCACAGACTTCCCAACTAATTTATAAATAGCAAAGACCTGGAGCACTAGCCTTAATGCACCAGAATGAAACAATAGGATAGGCCTATGAGTGCTGTAACATTCTTGTAAGAAACCTTTCGTTTGCAAAATATACTATAAATTATCTTCCATAACTTAAATATAGCAAATCACTACAAATATAGTCCAACAAATGCTGTTAGGAATTCTTCAATAACACAAACCACAGTTTCACGAATCATTAATTCAATGGGACATTGCACTGTAAGACTTGAAGGCTATATAAAGATGCACACTTGCAAGTTACAACACTTTTTCATTGATCACTAAAAAATATCGTTGGACGAAAGCATCACATGTAGGCTGTAAATATAAATATATGACCTGGTAGCCAGTTCTCAGTAATCAGTTCTCAGGTTAAACGAGCTGTGTTTTAACAGTTTATATATGTACATGAGTGAGGACTGCATAGCCTATACATAGAAACTTTAGGCTAATGTATGTATATGGGGTACTGGGGAGCAAGTTTTGATTCCTATCTTTATAATGTTACCAGTTTCTGTAATTTGATCAATTATTCTGCTTTTGAATGATTTATTTTCTCTGCATATTTAGTGCTGGAGTTGGACGAACAGGAACCTACATCACCCTTGACGCCATGTTAGATATGGCACAGGCTGAAGGAAAGGTTAATGTCTACAAGTTTGTGACAGAAATGAGACAGCGCAGGACACAGTCTGTACAAGTCAAGGTAGTCATGTCTAGCCAGTATTACCTTATATACAGTATACAATGATAGGATACAGAATTGACAAATTAATAATAATATTCATGTCTTCTGTGAACATGTTACAGTTATTAAATAACTACAAAATAACTTTTACTTGATGCTATTAGAGCTGTTTAAAGAAGAAAACCTATGGAAATACTAGTATGCAAATCATAACAAATATTTATATGGATGTCTTGATGTAGCTCAGTTAAAAATGAGTTTTTTTGTATGAAAATCTCAGCCAAAACATATTAGTCAGATGTGTAAAAAGAAAGCCTAATAGGACAAAATAGGTCTAGAGACATGATGGCAGCTCTCCTGGTCTACATCAATGAAAATGAAATATATAACATCTAATTAGCCCAATCATTGAAATCTCAAAATAGATTTGTTGTGTAAATGTTCTGATTGATGCAATGAGGGTGAGACCATCCACTGCAAAAAGGAGAAAAACATTTTTCTCAACAGATAGCGAGTGGGTTTTCATAGTAGTGTAAGCATTATACTCTATTGCGTTACTTGACTTTGTGGTAGCACTTAGACCCCACAGGAAGCAAGAGCAAACTCTACTCTTGTGGGTAAAGTATTGTATTGCTCCTCAAGGATGCTACAAACCCAAAAACTATGATTGGTCAGAATCCTGGATATATGTAAAACACCAGGTATATTCTCCAACAGTGAAAACATTAAAATGACCTAGCACTGATGAAATGAAAATGAAAACACATAATTATTTGTTATAACTTACATTCAAAATATCAATGAAATGCCTAATACTGTACTTTTTTAATAGTTATTTACATTGTGATTTGCCCTCATCTTCTTCATAAATGGAATACTAGGACCAATTTAGTACATTGGTTGTCTTCTTAATAAACTGTGATGCTTTAAACATTCCCAGTGGTTCAAAAATTTCACTTACGTTTTTCCCACAAAATAAACTACTGGTATGTTAATTAGTGTGTGAATTACTGCTTCAGTTTTGAGTTGTAGAATACTTGATTTAAACTCTGTGCAACAACCTCTATAGTAATTCCCCTTTTATTTCTCTTTCATTGTTATATTACAGGAGCAATACCAATTTATATTTGATACTTTGGTGAAGAACTTTTGCATTGGAAGGACCACCTTGTCAGTTAAGTCATTCGGAATGGAACTTGCTAGCCTTAAAAGGACTAACAATGAGACGGGCAAAACATATTTAACAGAGCAATTCAAGGTATTTTATAGTTCAATGTTCCAAAGATAAAATCCATTTAATAAATTAAAAAATGGTCAGTTTGAACAACATATTTTATTTGCTGCTTGATTTACCCTTTGATATTTTCAAGTTAAATTTCTGCTTTGTGACATTTTTGCTCTTTAGTGATATTTCTAAACACAAACTTAAGCATGTCATGAGAGAAATAATTTGCACCATATGTTAAATATAATAATTAGAAACATGCACTCCTTTCATTTTTTTCATTGCAATAGAAATTGGAAGAAACCTCTGTTACTCTTGGTTCATCTGACATGTATGCAGCAAAGAACATGGAGAACAAATCACCAAATCAATTAACAACATTTCTTCCAGGTAAATGGTATTTAAATAAAACCATTTCAGATATGACTCAAGTTTCATTTATTGAGCTGTTCAAATGTGCAATCCAATCCATTCCACTTCAAAATTCTTGATCAAACGATATTTTAAGCTGTTATTGCATTCAATTACTTCAATCTGAAGTTATGATACTTACTAGATGATACTAAATGGTTGATAAATTGCTACTTAGAAGCAGCAATAGTTGGGTTCTCTTAGTTAATTGAGGGTTATTCAATTTATGTGGGAGTACTACATGGTGTTGTCAGGATTGCTGCAGGATAAAAAACAACACAAAATATAACTTCAATAAATATCAAATAAATGTGAAATAACTAAAATTTGGAAACTGAGAAAAGTTATTGTCGGTAGGCTAGTCACAGGCCAATCAGGTTTTAAGTGTTGCTCTAGAGGACGCTGTCATCTCAGTGCCATAAATACACCCCTGGGTCCTTATAACGTGTACGATCTATCCTGTTACAGATCTCCAAAGATTTGTTAAGTGTGATAACATGTCTCAATCTGTGTGCTAGTTGTGAAAATATGTTGCAAAAGATCTTGTTTGCAATAATTATGGGAACAATTGCAGGTAAAATTCCAGTTTATTCCATTTTGGAAACTTGGATATAATTGTACTGACGCTCAAAGCTATAACTCAGTTTAGCGGAATCAAATGAAACTAATAAGCTTTCTGATTGGCTGAAACCAAATGTGTATAGTTGCTAACGAATGGTGAGCAACATTTCTTTACTACAAATGCACTTGTTATGAGTTTGAATCCATATTGTAGCTTGTATATGTGAGAACTATAAGGAATGTGCAGGTAGTTAGTGTTTGCCCAGAAATGTCCTCCAGATTCCTGAAAGGAATTCTCATTGACTGTTGCTTGTGAAGTCTCACTGAACTAGATAGCACCAATATGACAGCACACACTGTTTTGAAGCTGTCAATTTTGATAAGACCGTGGAATTTTGTTCTTGTGTAAAAGTAAGTTGGCCTGACGTGTTCACCGTGCTCATTAACCTGTCTGTATTCTGTGCGTGTTTTAATCCCTTCTGTTACTTGTCATTTAGCCTTTGAAAAAGATCCTGCTAGGATCGAAACGTCAGGCCAACTTACTTTTACAATCTCTTACACAGGCTCTCTAGTGGATAAGCAGTTTGCTAACAGTTTTATTTTATTTTGAATTTTGTTCTTATCATCATGCAAGATATAAATGCCTTGTGTAATTTGCATACAAAACATATATGTTACATCCAACTGTAGATTAATTTATCCTCAGATAAAATCTCGGACAATCCCTTTTTAAAAAAAATGTCTGTTTTCTTTTCAATAAAGAAACAATGTCTGCCTTTTCTGTTGACTGTCCAACACTCCGTAACTATTTTTTGAGATCTTAATACTTTAGTTTAGTTTTCTGGAAAGTATTCAAAAGTAATTAATTCCTGTTCGTTTTTTGTCATATAATGTTACAAGTTGAAGGGCACAGACCAGTTTTGACGACCCATGTCAGAGAGAGGAACAATAGTTACATCAACTCTCCATTGTTGAATGTGAGTATATTTAAATTTGAAAACCTTGCAGACTTTTCGGTAGCTTTTACATAGTAAAACATTACCCTTTGAAAACATTGAAAACAGAAGCATGAATGTTTTGAAACAACACCATTGACAAATTAATACTTTAACTTTAGTAAGAAACTCATTGTAGATTTATATAAGAAGGTCAAGGATTTCATTAATATATTTCTCATAGCAATGAATCTTTGGCCTTCAGGCCCTCTCGCTTTAATAATACTATAAGCAATAATTGTACATCTAAACGACATGTTGATATGTTGTTATGCCTGACAGGGACTCCATGTTTGTCAAATAACTTTCCTTTCGAGCATTTGAACAAATTCAGAACATCTTCAGGTTGTCAAGATATATAATACAAGATTACTAGTGAAAGTTGCTTATTTTGACAGTCAAAATCAGTCTAATTTTGAACATGTAGGCCTTTATAGGGAGGCTGTAATAACAGTTTTCTCATGTTTTCATTTAGTTTGCATAGGTTTTGTGGGAGTATGGAACTAGGCTAAAACATAAGTTACCATAGCTTTTGACAATTTTGCATAACAATTGCTAAAAGGCAAGCCTCACAAAGGAAAGATGCACTATGTTTAGTTTCTACACTGTTATATTGTTAGTTATTGGAACATTTCACAAGGAGTACAATTTTATTGAAAGGAATTAAATAAGGTGGTTAGCTTAGGTTATAGTTGGTAGCAGCTTTGACAAATGTTTGCCATGGTCTATTGAAAGTTCAGCAGGCAATGTTTGTGTGGGTATCTCTATACCTACTATAGGCCTACTGCTTATTGCAAGTTTTTTGTAGATATGCAGGTAGTCTCAGTGGTTCATACTTTAGATTGTAATTGGTCATTCAATTGGTGTAAGTTTTGCAGTAAACATTTCATTAAATAAACATGGAATAATGTCCTATGCCATAGAAAAGTTTCATTATAAAATGAGCAGGCTTATTGTAGTCTAAAAGGTTTTAGATGCAGTATGTCATGAATTGTATTTGTTTTCGCGTAGGATATGCTGGGCCTCAGATAATCAAGTGAAGTGTTTACATTTTTTATTAATGCCACATCAAATTTGGAAGGTTACATATATGATAATGTTGCATATTTACATTCAGATAAAATATTCATAATGTATAATGTGTCACAATGTCATCTCCAGGCAACAATGTAGTGTAATCAGATATTTGAAATTCCTTCACCTTGTTAACTTTCCTGTAGCGGGTACTAATAGTTGTATTTGATTCCCTCCACCTTGTTACCTTTTCTACAGTGGTCATGTATGAATTCCTTCACCTTATTACCTTCCCTGTACTGGTCATCAATAGTTGTATGAGAATTTCTTCACCTTGTTACCTTTCCTGTAGTAGTCATCAATAGTTGTATGATAATTCTTTCCCCTTGTTACCTTTGCAGTAGTGGTCATTAATATTTAGATTATATTCCTTCACTTTCTTACATTTCCTGTAGTGATCATCAATAGTTGTATGATGATTCCATCCCCTTGTTACCTTTCCAGTAGTGGTCATTAATATTTAGATTATATTCCTTCACCTTGTTACATTTCCTGTAGTGGTCATCATTAGTTGTATTTGAACTTATTGGCCTCGTTACCTTACATGTAGCTGTCTTTAATATTTAGATTATATTCCGCCACCTTGTTACCTTTTCTACAGTGGTCGTGTATTTGAATTCCATCACCTTGTTACCTTTCCAGTAGTGGTCATTAATGATTAGATTATATTCCATCACCTTGTTTCCTTTCCTGTAGTGGTCTTCAATGGTTGTCGTTGGATTCCTTTCACATTCCTACCTTACCTACAGTAATCATTAAGAGCCTTTATTTATACTGTGTCACAAAGTCATCTTTGGGCAACAATGTACAGTGTTATCAGATTTTTGAATTTCTTCACCTAGTTACCTTTCCTGTAGTGGTCATCAGTAGTTGTATTTGGATTCCTTTGTACTGATACTTTAGGGCAGCATACCCTACATCTACTCTGTAACTGTATTAGTTTTAGATCTACATTAATTTACTGTGTATGACATCTTGTTGAGTTTGCCAACATGAAGCACTTAATTCTGACATACAAACGTTAGGAGGTTATCTTTCCATCTCCAGGGTTACAAGAAGATGGACTTTTTCGTAGCTACTCAGATGCCTCTGAAGAATACCATTCTGGACTTTTGGCGACTCGTTTGGGATTATGAGTGCAGTGTTATCATCATGCTCAATGAATTGGATGATAAGGTAAAAGTGGAATCTCATTTTGTGAAGTTAGGCTTTTTGGGGCATGCATTATGGGGCCAGAGGTTAGTTTACTATAGACACTAGGATTACCCTGGGTTAAAATGCTAATAAACCGATTGGAAACCCAATCCATATGATGATCATGGATGAACATTGGCGTATACCAAACCATCTCTTTTCCGTGAGTGTTCAGAGAACTAAAGGGCAGTTTTGTAACTGTCACATCCATAAATTTCTGCTACTGGCCACTCAATGTTTCTCAATGTTTCCCTATTTGATGGGCTAGAGTGTATGTCACCATCTGGCCACTTTCTCAAGTAATAATAATAATAATGAGAAGAAGAATAACAACCATGATGATGATGATTAATGCAGCTACGATAAACAAAGTTGTTTCTCATTTTACTATTAAACCATTCAAAATGCAAAGCCACCTACAGACAAGAAACAGCAAATCCACAAAGAATTAAGACTGTGTTCTGCAAATCTGACATTTTTCTCCAAATAGAAAGAGACATCTAGCTTTAGCAATTCCTTACCCATCTTGAATATTCAGAACAGCACTGCCAGTTAGGCATTTTAAGTGCAAAGGTAGAAGGAATTGGCATTTTCCAAATGTCAATAGCTGGAGGAAAATTAAAAGGTTCGGCCACACAGAAAGTTTGGCATCATGAAAAGGCCTTCCATTTGAAAGAAATACGTTCTGAAAATTTTACAAGAAATACAAGTGCAAACCAAAACTCTTAGTCTCTGCGAGTTCTGACAATTTCTCACAATCTGTGAGCAAACTCTAAAAGTCGCAATTCTTGCAAGCCGAGCTGTTTTTGGTCACTTGCCAGCTAAACTAGTTGTTTCTCGCAGTTCCTGCAAGATGTGCTGTTGCTCGCAACTTGCCATTTGTGCTGTATCTTGCAAGCTGGGCTGAATCTCATGGTCGTTGTAACTTAAACAGAAACCTTAAAAGAGTTAAATACACATATTCACAAAATAGGGAGACCATCAAGCTTCAGCCTTAGGTTACTTTTAAGTACTTGTATGTTAGTCATCCCCAAAACAACGAATTGAATTTTGAACTAAAATAATATTTCAGCATTGTATATTTTAGGGTGACACCACAAGTAATTCTGACCATCTTTATTATTATGTATGGTCTAACTAGACTACCAAATCATTTAATGTTGTTTAAGTTCACCTCATTTACATGGTCAATCAAACATTGGCAGATACTAACGGATTATTTGTAGCTTTTTCAGATTCCTAAATTATCTTGACGTTTTACTTTAAAACACAAAAGCAAACAAATGGAAGCATTGCCAAGTAAAATGTCTGGAATCGCTTTGATATTGAGTTAACGATACCAGTCACCAGGCAGAACCAGGACACACAGTTACTGTTCCTTGATTCACAGATTCACGATTACTCACACAAAGATCACTTTTAATAAAAATCACATATAGAAAGTACACATCTGGGCTGTATTGTATTAGACGAATGCAACTTAGCGCTGATCAACTACTTTCTGAAATGTTCGTCTCCTCAGTGACACAGACAACAATCAATTCCTTTTACCATGCAGCTAGCACAGCTGGGTGAGGTAACCCCCTTCTAGAGGTTTGATGTCGGCTGACGCGCAAGCACGCAGGAAGCGGTTTTTTTTTAATACTGTCTGCACTAGGCGTGGGGAAACGTGATGCGTTTCCTCTGATCTAAACAATGTTAACAAACGATGCTAAGCTCAAAACAAAGTTCAGTCAAAAAATTAAAAATTAACCAAATTAAATCTGCTGGACTTTTAGGCCAAATTTCTTTAACAGTAGGCCTATTGTGTGAAGGATTTAACAAAATTTGCTCTTTCCTCTTTCATGGCACTATCGCTGTTGCACACTAATAAAGTGATATTATATCCAGTTTCATGTTTAATATCACTGTTACTGTTTTATGAAAGTAAAGAGTATCAAAAAAAATTATAAACTAATTATAAATAAATTCTTTTTCTTATAGAGTGACCAATATTGGCCAGAGTCTACTTCTGTCACATTCAGTCCGTTCACCATCAAATCACTCTCTACTGAACATCGTGGTACTATTTGTGTTCGCAAAATTGAGATTACAAACTCAGCTCTGCAGGTTAGTTCTTCTCAAAACCAAAGTAAACAGCTCATGATCATAATACAATTGGAATGAAATAGAGAATCACAATCTTGGAAAGAAACATAATTTATTCAGATATTAATACTTTTGTTTGCATTATCGTTTATTCATAGTTTGTTCATTCATCCATTCATTGTTAAATCATATTTAACTTCCAAGAACTTTTTCTATACAAATGAATCATTAATGGGCATTAATATACTGGTATTCTTTGTTTTCCTCTAAATATTGTAAGAATGTACGCACTGTGATGCAGATACAATGTCTGGGTTGGCCAAATAATGAGACAGTCAGTAACTCATCTGAGCTTTTGCTGAATTGCGTTCATCAGCTCAGCCAGTGGCGCAAGGAAAGAGCTGTTAATCGTGTCCTGGTTCATTGCATGTAAGTACAGCTGTGATAATATGATCTCTATTACAGGTCAGGTTTTTACTTAACCAAATTCAAAGAAAGGTCCTGTTGATGATGAAATGTCATTTTGTTTTATAGTGATCAAGGCCTAGCTGCTAGCTATATGTGTTTGCAAGATATAGTCTACCTCATGGGCGGCGATCATGGGGGGGCGGGGGGACATGCCCCCCAATATTATAGGTGGGGGATATAGTATCTAATATCCCCCCCAATATTTGGTTGCATAGTTTTTTTTGTGGCTATAAATAGAAAATAATGCGTGAGATTATTTATCCAAATCATATTTGGCGGTGGCTAAAACTTCATCCAACACATGCTGCATGAGGTAAATGACTCTCCGTGGTCGTTTCTGTGACCTGTGACCGTATAGCATATTGTCACTCATGATTATTATCATAATGTCTGTACATCTCTTGTGTATGAGTGTAAGTACGTACAATCATATATATGATCCACATCGATATGGGCTCATCGAAGTATCGAAGTTTTATAGTAGCCGTTATAAGAGGTTTTAATATTTGTACACCAATAAATTAACTGTGTCTGAATTTTCGAAAATTCCCTGACCAACATTCTTTATCATACTTCCCTCTACTCGTGCAATTTTGACCGGTATGTTAGGGGTTGAAGTGGGTTTTTCTTTATTGGTTGTCCATAGATGAAATTTTGTGCAACATGATGGATATGTTTTGAAGTGAATTTATTTTTCAAATTCTGAACAAATAATGGGCTTTAAACCTTGAAATGTGGGGCTGACGGGTTTTGTGGGCCGTTACGTAGAATTACCTACAAAAGGAATGATTCACAGGAGATGCGATGAGGTCGAACATGATGTGTGACTGGTGACAATCTTAAAAAAGGTTATGGATGAAAAAAAACTATTGGGAAAAACTTGGTTCTCAGGCAAAAGTGTATAGTTGGTCATTTTCAAGCCCGAGAAGTGCCATTTCCGGTGATCTGGGGGCTATCAAAACCAGAAATTTTCTTGTATGCTGCATGCCAACCAATGGTGGCGCTCCGCTTTGATAGTAATTCGCCTGCATCCAAGCAAATGTCCCCCCCCCCAATGTTTGAAACAAATCGCCGCCCCTGGTCTACCTTGTATCAAACTGTATTATTGACTTTCACATGACAATGTTATACCCCTATGAGTAGAGTTATTTACAGCCTACTTATTAGTTTTGTAGCCTTATGTAGATCATATAGTACTAAACCTATCATTAGCAATGGCTAGTAATTTAAAGCTTTACCTATAGAGAAAATACCATAAGGTGATGGAATTGTACCTTTGAATATGGTATGCTTGTTGAGTATTCCCTAACATCCCTTTCTCATTGTATGCTTGATGCACCCATATTCACATTTATATTCATACACACTTTCTCTCTTAATCTTGTACCAATTGCCTGCAGGGATGGTGTTGGTAGGACAGGTGTCTTTTGTGGATTAGTAGCAGCTTTGGACCAGGCACAAACAGTCAAGGAAGTTGATATATTCCAACTCATTAGCAACATGCGCATAGCTCAGCCACTCATGATCCAAAACTTGGTATGTACCTGATTATCTTTCTACTTCAATATTTGTAATCAAATGGCTTTATGGTCGCCACATGTATCCCCAGGTCAAACTGTTACCTGTTCAAGGATGCATATTTCCTGAATTATAAGTTACTCTTTGCATGTTAACAATACCAACACTGTCAATTAATCCTGCAGCACCTACGTCAAAGATATATCCAGGCCAGGTACTTCATAAATATGTTAAATAAGTTATGGAAGGTGACCAGTGTGAACATTTGTCAGTTAATTGCACCCATTTTCAGAGAGAAAATGTACTCTGAGAAGCCATTCTAAACAGTGTATTAGCAACATGAATAAATCAGAGAAGAAGCGAAATGTTCACGGGTAGAATGTGTTATGTGGGTTAACTTGTGTAATTAGAAATGATGATATGTTTGCAACCGGTATGGCAATTGGGAACTTTTGTGAATTGTCTGTCATATAATATTTTCATAGGATGTCATTGAAATTATTACTTCCTTGGGTTCATGATCATTTCTTGAGTTATAAGGGGTTTCACTCATTTTTCTTGCAATGTTTTACTTTTAACAGGAGCAGTACCAGACTATATTCGATGCAGTGCTTCTGCAGATAGAGACTGGAAGTGGCACAGACGAAAACTTGAAAACTTGATCAGATCAGAATATGTTTTTATGGATTTTATTATAAGTTCTTACGTGTTGACACAGTTTCAACTCACAGGCCAGAATTTTCAGGCAGTTATAGACATTTAGACGCACAAAGTATGTTTATAGTTAATTGCTTTTATTTGTTCGTCTCTAGTATGATTTAAATAAACATTCTCACATTTTTCTCAAATGAAGTGTTTCAGGAATTTTAAAGTAATTTGATGACAGTAGAAAGTTTTTTTTTTCTCTAGAATTCACTAGAACTGCTTTTTTGAGTAGTGTAGATGCTGTTTCATAGTCAAGTTAAAGGGTAGAATTAATTGTTCTCATTTTCCTTATAATTCACTCATTTTTATTATAAATTTATTTTGGTGTCTTTTAATGTTTGAAGTTTTAACTATGCTATGCATGTGTCTTACGATAAAATGAAGCCCTCCAATATTGGAGGAAACTGGTGAAGTGCAACAAAATGTAATTATAACTGCCAGACTATCTTAGCATCCAAGCATACATCAGTAGACTTCCTTTTTCTGTTTACAATTGGAGGTATGCTTAGTTATTCAGAAATATGACTGGTCCAATGGATTATGTAAAAAGATCGTTCAGACTTGTTTTGCAAACACATCTTATCCTTCATTGGATATAAAAGAATTTCAATTACATTGTTTCATTATCATGTAATTAGCTGTTTAATTAACTAAATAAGAAAATAATAGAAATGTCATAGATTAATATATAACATGGTACTACTACCTTTGAGAAAATAAGATGCAAAGTGGGATATATTTAGGACATGCAATCGTCTAGTCAATATCTTTTTACCAAAAAATCAATGTTGCAATAGCTACTTCAGATTTTTTGCTCAAGTTATGTTCATTCCCAAGAAATTCACTCACTTGCTGTTAATATATAGTCAGGCTCATATGCCTATAGACATTAGGCTTTCTAGTACAAAAATTGTTAGCCGGGTTGGATCCAGGATTTAAAAAAAGGAGACGGGTCACCCTGAGGTTGTTGAAGTTCGACTCCCATATAGGGGTCATGTTGTACCTCTCCCACCAAACAAACTTTACTTTTCAGTCTATTGTTTTCACCTTGGATGGTTTATACGTTCAACGTCCACAATAAGTGTTGGTATTCTTTTGCAATAAAGGTGAAAATGAATCTAGTCATATTCTGAAGTACCCACCTTAAAGTATAAACTAAGGGCAGAATGTTTGGAGAATAGAAACCTTTCTTTCATGTTGAGTTGCTCTTAGATCACAATTGTAAGCTTCAAGTTCACATTTGGGCAATAGATATGCACTTCAAATGATCATATCTTAAGAAAGCACTTAGCGTTGATCGAAACTTTAACTCAAATTATAGATCTCTTTTACATGTAAAGAAATTAACCTTTAAAGTATATTTTTAGCACAAATTTTTAACTCGTATCGTTCCGTATCGTTCCATATTCACTACTAATAATATCAGGAAAAAACCTTTTATGACACATCAAAATAATCTGTACACAAAAATACCCTTGCATGCATATTTTATAGAACTCTGTTAATGCCTCTGAGGTTGGTATCATACTCTATGTTTCCCGAAATTGTTATTAATCACATAATTAAGCTTTATGTAATAGTTTTATTTAAATTTTATCATGTATTTCAATTATATTTTTGCTTCCTTTTTGGGGTTTTCTTACTTACATTTTGGGGATTTGTTTGTAACATGTGATTTCAAAATGCAACAATTTTCCTTGAAAAGGTTGCTGAGTTCATGACCATTTACTTTATATGAATGTCAATAATTATAGGGAGTTTGGGTCATCTCAGGTACTTATCACCATCAGCACAAAAGAAAGTGTATTCTCAACCAGATTTAAACATTTCTTTTTATCCAATATCAGTATGAATCTTTGTTACTTTAATTTCTGTTTCACTTCTACTTTGCTCTGCTTTTACTTTCTTTTCCCCTTTTCCTTCTATCTTGCCATATTTGTCCTACTTTTTTCTTTTTACCCATGTAGTGCTTTCGTAATTTAGATAGTAGCAGTCAATAGTTACCCATTGCAACATTCGTTGTTTAACCAATTTCCTTCTTGATGTTTGTCACCTATTTAGTCCTCTGTTTATTTATTTATTTATTTTTTTTGGTTACCTGCAGCCTTTGTACCATGTTTTGTTGTAATTGATGTAGTTAATTTTTAATATTTTGTACTAGCTTGGTTTTGGTTTTAGTTTTAGTTTTCAGTTTTTGTGTTGCTTCCTGTTTTTTACTTTTGATATTTGAATGATTTTTATTATGTAATAACGCCTTTGATCAGGTATTATGGAATTTTTGCACTATATAAATACATATTTTTATGATCATTATCATCATCATTAATATAATTATTACTATGAGTTAGTTAAAATAATCCATTTTCTTGTATGAGGCAAAAGCAAATGTTAGATATTTGGTTAAAACTTTCGTGCTCAACCACAAATGGAAGCATTTAAAGTCTCCCGAGTTCGATCCACGTCACAATACCGATTACAAGAAGCACATAAACAACCGATGGGGCTTTTTTAAACAAAATTTATATCATGTAGGAATAATACAGGTTTTAAGGTTTGAAAATAAATATAATAAAATATAATAATATGTAGTATATTTTGCCTTGCATCATAGAATTTTGGAATTTCCTGTATATTCTTATGTATTCCAACAGCTGAAGTTACACCAAAGTAGAAATGTACACTTGCCATTGGCATATAGACAGCTGATAGACACTAGAGTTTTAACTCAAACAAAATATAATATTAATGACAACATTTAACCCAATTAAATTATTCAAATTATATTACTTATTATGAGTATTCTGTGTAATAGTCAAGACTTG
The DNA here is from genome assembly GCA_000934455.1 of Apostichopus parvimensis. Classification (NCBI taxonomy): domain Eukaryota; kingdom Metazoa; phylum Echinodermata; class Holothuroidea; order Aspidochirotida; family Stichopodidae; genus Apostichopus; species Apostichopus parvimensis. The sequence goes on along the minus strand of KN883521.1, from coordinate 46,775 downwards.
CCGGTGATAGTTCGCCTGCTGTTCAATTCAGTTCATTTATCATTATTTTTTTGGAAAACGCGATAAGTGAACAATCCTAATTGTCGCATATGTTACTTACAAACAGACAATACGTTTTAAAACAATTTCCCTTGTAAATGTTCATGGATTTTAACTTCCAGAAACTTGTTTGTGTAACTCTACGGATTTCAGCATATTCATTTTAGTAAATATTTACTTGTTTAGGTTCTTATTTGTAGTATAAATGACACTTTTCTCAGTATTTGAGATAAAGCTTAGCGCTACACAAGCATGTATAAACAGAACAGATATGATTACTGGTATATTACCTATTCCCCAGTTTCTGTGGTAATGTTATAAGATATATGTGATTGATCTCTTACCTATACCTCAATTAATCCACATCTCAATGACAGCCAGCAATATCTATTCGGAAGGTCGTGTACGGAGTTTCAACTTTTCTGCTCTTTTTCATTTTTAAAAGTTTGTTTCAGGCTTCATCATTGAGAACAGAAATTGTCTTTTAAATATATTTACACATCTATTTGTTAGTTGTTATAGTCAATTTTAGTACATAATTAAGATCCTTTAGCTGTTTTGTACGTGACTAGTGTACTATGCTAATTAGAATGATGAAGTGTCATTCACAAGTTTTCTGGTTTATCTTTGTAGCTAGTTTTGTAGTATATGGTGCATTTTTTTATGAACTTAGATATAATCAATGTTTTTACAGCTGTTTTCTACAAGATTTGTCATTTGTCATTGCCATATAAAAAAATGTCTTTCATATAGAACGAGATTTTGAATGCATTACGCGATATGGATATCTATAACTAGAATATATCACACAATGGAAATACTTTAGTGTTTTCAATAACACTTCAAGAACATGCAATTCATTCATAACATACTTTGGATTTATAACAGGCACTTATAGTCATCTGGGAGTCTAAATTATATGCATTGCTGCTTGTTACACAGTAGTGATTCACAATATGTGAACAGCAATTGTACTGATTTACTGTTTGCAATAGCTATGTACATTGCTGTCTTGAGCTCAGGCTGTATGCAATCTTCCTTTTCTGTAATCAAACATGCATGTAGAGTTGTTTTTGTTTTGTTTTTTGAGCTCATTTAGAAGATTACATGCCTCATATGAAACAGTTGATCCGGGTCTAACACTGAAAGCAAACACTGCAGCATTTTAGTTTGTATCCTCCTGGGTAGTTTGTGTAAGTTGACACCAGTTTGCCTAATAACATTTATCGTTAGGTAGTGTTGTTCCTCTCGTTCTTCTCAGAGTTGCTTCACCAGTTGCAAATACATCTTACACTAATGTAATGCTGTATCAGTAACATAAAGCCAGTCAGTGGAACTGTTCCTGGCAGTCAACATTCTTATCATTTTATGATGACTGAAAAATAATTAATGATCATTTATAATGCTCCTGTATCCATGGAAATGTGCTCATGCCTGAAATAGCTGAAATAGTTAATAAACTAAACCACCATTAACCAATCCCATTTTAGACCAGTAAAGTGTAATATATTCATGCATTTAATGTTTAATGTAGGTTATCCTAGTATAACAGTTGTTATAAGATCATTCATCCATAGAAACTATTTTTTATGCTTGCATTTGGATTGTATTGCGGGTATTTTGGAGAAATATATTAACCAAGAATGATGTTGTCTATGGACATGTACTTTATTCGTCAGTAACACATTAATAGCGTGATGAATATTCATGTGAGGTATGATCTTTCCACCCAATTGGGACAATATTTTCTATACTGTAGTGTCATGTCCCGCTTCTAAGCACTCGTATTGTCAGTGCGAGCAGTACGAATACCATGTTTCTATCAGATCAAGGTTAGGAACTGTTTGT
>KN883521.1:31636-42077 GCA_000934455.1 Apostichopus parvimensis | reverse complement strand
GATATGAGGAAGGCTACTCCAGATTTGTTCAAATGATAAAATCTCAACCGATCTCTTTTTAAATGAAAAAAATCCACATATAAAACATAAGCCAATATAGTGGTATGAATTATGAGACTACACACGATTATAACATAAGTAAGAAAATTACTAAAGCGTCACACTTAGTGTTAGGAAGTCCATAAGGTGAACCCGTTTGTGCCAATGACATCATTGAGACGAAATCCAAAATTTCTATGTCATCCAAAGGAGAGAGTAATTAGAGGTAAACTAAAAGATTTGTTTGTGTTCCGTTTCTGTATATTCATCATTATCATTCAGTTAAAGTTTGTTGTCAGCTTTCCAAACATGACCTAGTAGCCAAAATGTCTTCTAAAATCCTTTTCCCTGAAAGGAGAAAACGAAAAATATATACGGGAATTATAATCTATTCTAGTTTAACAGTATCCGTAAGTTTCAATTTCACTTTAATTAAGTATTAACCGATCTCAATAGTTTTTATAAATATATTTGATTGGTTTCCATTAAATTTCGAAGTAAAAATATTTCACATGAAAACTGGATGACGTCACCACGCAGGTATTGTCGGTCTCACAGTCATATCTTTACCATAACTCGCCGTTATCTGTCGTGACGTCAGAGGAAAGTCCAACTAAAGAAATTCTGATGAAAGGTATGTATATGAGACTAATCTATTGAAATCTGTGCAAGAATTTCAGAATATATAACTTGATAGTTATAGATGCGAAATGAATGAAGTATGCCGGGATATTCATAATGGTACGGGAATGTTGGTTTGTTTTCCGCTCACAATTAATTCATATAATACAATATTACCAGTATAAAACTCAATAATGTTGTTTTGTGTTTTCGTTTGTCCTTTTCCTTGGCAGAGGAACTTGTGTATTCGTTCAGTCTGTTAAATGATGCTTTCATCCAAACTGTCATAAAAGGCTTTTCTCTTTTTGTTTTCGTTTTTTTCAGTGGTCGGATTAAGCGCATCAAGGCTAGATCAGGCAGGGTAAGTATACCTCATTGATTCAGATAATCACAATGTCTTTACCAGCGTCTGTATTCATAAGCTATTCATCAAAGTATACAGGAATTTAACTGCTATATTGTTAATCAAATTAGCAGCTATACTCCCATACGGAAAGATAAAAGACTGGTTTATCTGATCTATTGATGCACTGTATAGACCTACACGTGAAGTCCTGTAAGTGTGTACTGTACGTGGGCTTTCAGTATATAACCTTTATAAGCAGACGTTAACTTAGCCACTATACCTTCAACGGTACTGTGATTGAGTGTGGAACAATATGGAGCGCATTATACTAAAACTTCGACATACCGGATATCTCGGCCATATTATGGTTTATATATACCAAATATGTTGATAACAATATATATTCGTAATGTAATTTGTCATTGTAACATAACAAAACGAATTTTTATATATATTTTTGATACCCACATTATCGTTATTCGGAATTAAAAACAGGATTTTCGGAACTATAACAAGATTTTCGGAACTATAAATACCTGATTTTGGAACTGAATTCAGAATTTTTGAATTAAATACAAAATTTTTGGAACTAAATACAGGATATTTGGAACTACATTCAGGATTTTTGGAACCCTTGTCAGGATTTTGGAACTAAATTCAGGATTTTCGGTACTAAATACAGAATTTACGGAACCATATTCAGGATTTTTTTAACTAAATTCAGGATTTCCTTGCCTTCTCGGAGTGATTTGATTCATAAAGGAACCTGCGTATATCAATGAACTGCTTATGGCAACCCTCTGTCCCGGATAAGGAGGCTCTCTGCCCATGTGCCGTACCGAACACAAACAAACGGCGCCATTTTGAATTCCCTTGCCCTGGATACTTTCAAGGGATATCTTTATTTCCACTCTAAGTTGTGTCGGATTCTATTTGTCAATCGTGGTGATCGGCTGGTCTTTTACTTCGCTGGTCCGTGGTAAGTATCTAGGGACAGTAAGGGGACCGAGGGGAAGGAAGGAAACAGATGAAGAAGATAAACCGTGAGTACACTTTTTCTATACTAAATGTTCCGAATCGTCTTACTAACACTGCGAGAAGTCGCACTCAAACAATTGTATTGACGTACATTGAGACCGCATTTGAGACCCATTTAAATAATTTATTCAACGGATACGAAACAAAGCTTAATGAGTTACAGATCCCAACGTAATTATATATAATTATTGTAATTCCAACTAACAACGTTTGGGCAAGATAGCCATTTATTAAAAAAAGAGTGTGCTTAAAACTCGTACTTACTTAAAAATTGTTTTTTTTTTAAGTATCTAACTAATTAAAAAACGGGAAATTAAACAAATTTAATCAATGCAAAACGTGCTTAATTTACTAATTATATTCCAATTTCAAATCCCTTAACTGATCTTGCGATAAGTGGACCAACTTAAACCAGCGATTGTAAGACATCTGACATTCGTTCTCCTTTAAGAGAGAACAAATATTTAGCGGATGCACCTACACCTTGATTTCAATCTCTCCACGTTCTTCAAACTTGAAGACCACGAAAGTATCCATTATTTCCTTTGCTACTATGACATTACGCTTACATTTTTAAGTTCAGTAATACATTTTGTTTTGAAATATCATTTTCATTACAAGACCTAGTTTTCAGCGAAACTGTACGTAATGTTCCTTTCATGAAAGTATGTCGCTTGAGTACAAGCGTTTCACCCAAGTATCCACACCGTGCTTCGCTAGGAAATACCACAAAGAAATGTTCGTATCATCAGCTTGTTTGGCTTTACCTTTTCAACCACAGATATTACCTTCACATTCCACCACACCTTATCTTCCCTTCCCGAAAAAGTATGGCTTAGATTTAAAATTATGAATTTGTGCATCAAATGCAAAATATTTGCGAACGAACGGGAAGCCCACGAATGGGGTAATACAGCCAGTGTATTAATATGAACAAACGCACTACCGAACGGCAGTTCCATACCTGCCGATGTCGTTTCCATTCTCGATGCTGTATTGAAGGTCTCGCAAAAGAGCGACAATACCGAGGCATTCTGGAACCGGTAACACTAACTACAAACGATTCTGAAAATAAAACCGTGTCAAGCTCAAGTTACTATGTTAATAAACAGTAAGTTATCTAATTATCACAACATTGTTTTATTCTTGTCACAAGTTGTCTGTATTTATGTTAAAAGTGTAGGCTTATTAATGTTCTATTGTTTTAATATATATAGATTCATCTGTTATGTAAGTATTGTAGGCCACAGATATTCATAGATACAGCTGTTATGTTAGTGTTGTAGGCCACACATATTTTGAGATATATATATATATATGTTATGTTAGTGTTATAGGCCACATATGCTCATAGATATATCTGTTATGTTAGTGAGTGTTGCAGGCCATAGATATTCATAGATACATATGTTATGTTAGTGTTGTAGGCACCATATATTCATAGATACATCTGTTATGTTAGTGAGTGTTGCAGGCCATAGATATTCATAGATACATATGTTATGTTAGTGTTGTAGGCACCATATATTCATAGATACATCTGTTATGTAAGTGAGTGTTGCAGGCCGTACATATTCATAGATACATCTGTTATGTACGTGTTGTATGCCACAGATATTTTTGGATACATATGTTATTTTCGTTAGTGTTGTAGGCCGCTGCTATGTAAGCCATACATATTCATAGATAAATATGATTCGTATGTATTCTAAGTCACACATATACATAGATAATTCATAATGTATAGTGGTGTAAGCCACAGATATGCATTCCTTTAAGTATGTTAGTTTTGAAAATATGTATAGATTAATCCTATTCGTAAGTATTCTTAGCCACGGATATTCATAGATTATTCTGTTATTTAATACCAAACATATTCATCGATCAATATGATTCGAATGTATTCTAAGTCACAGATATTCATAGATAAATAAATCCATAATGTAAAGTGGAGTAAGCCTCATATATTCATGAGTAATTGATTGAACTATTCGTCAGTATTCTAAGCATTTTGATATTCAAAGATTATTCTGCTATGTAAGTGTTACATATTCATAGATACATATGATTGGTATGTATTCTAAGTCACATATATTCATTGAAAAATCCATACTGTAAAGTGGTGTAAGCCACAGATATGCATAGATTAATTTGCTATGTAAGCCATACATATTCATAGATATACATGATTCTTATCTATTCTAAGAAACAGATATTCATAGATAAATCCATAATGTAAAGTGGTGTAAGCCACATATATTCATAAGTAATTGAACTATTCGTCATTATTCTAAGCAATTGATATTCAAAGATTAATCTGCTATGTAAGCCATACATATTCATAGATAAATATGATTGGTATGTATTCTAAGTCACATATATTCAGAGATAAATCCATAATGTAAAGTGGTGTAAGCCACATATATTCATAAGCGATTTGACCTTTCGTCAGTATTCTAAGCAATGTATATCCATAGATTAATCTGCTATGTAAGCTACACATATTCATAGATGAATATGAATCGTATATATTCTTAGTCACAGATATTCATATATAAATCCATAATGTAAAGTGGTGTAAGCCACATATATTGATTTAACCATTCGTCAGTATTCTAAGCAATAGATATTCATAGAATAATCTGCTATGTATGCTATACATATTCATAGATAAATATGATTCGTATGTGTTCTAAGTCACAAATATTCATAGATAAATCCAACGTGAAAGTGGTGTAAGCCACAGATATGCACAAGTAAATTAAGTTATGTTAGTTTTGAAAATATTTATGGATTAATTATATTCGTAAGTGTTTTAAACATCAGATATTAATAGATTATTCTGCTAAGTGAGCCATACATATTCATAGATAAATATGATTCGTATGAATTCTAAGTCACATATATACATAGATAAATCCATAATGTTAAGTGGTGTAAGGCACATATATTAATGAGTAATTGACTATTCGTCAGTATTCTAAGCCATTGATATTCAAAGATTAATCTGCTATGTAAGCCATACATTTTCATAGATAAATATGATTGGTATGTACTCTTAGTAACATATATTCATTGGAAATTCCATACTGTAAAGTGGTGTAAGCCACAGATATGCATAAGTCAGTTTAACCCTGTCAGTTTAAAAAAAAAAATATTTATAGATTAATCCTAGTCGTAAGTATTTTAAGCCACAGATATTCATAGATTAATCTGCTATGTTACACATACATACTCATAGATAAATTTGATTCGTATGTATTCTAAGTCACATATATTCATTGATAAATCCATACTGTAAAGTGGTGTAAGCCACAAATATGCACAAGTACGTTTAACTATTCGTAAGTATTCTAAGCCACAGATATTCATAGATTAATCTGCTATGTAAGCCACACATAGTAATCTAAGCCACAACTAATCATAGATAAATCCATTATGTAAGTGATGTATGCCACAGATATTCGCCGATATTCTAAATAAGTGAACTACTTTAGTTTGTAAGCCACAGATATTCATAGATCATTCTGCTATGAAAGCCATACATATTCATAGATGATATCTATCCGTATATATTCTAAGTCACAGATATTCATAGATAAATCCATAATGTAAAGTGGTGTAAGCCACAGATATATGAGTAATTTAACTATTCGTAAGTATTCCAAACCATCGATATTCATAGATTAATCTGCTATGTTACCCATACAAAATCATAGATAAATTTGATTCGTATGTATTCTAAGTCAAAGATATTCATAGATAAATCCATTATGTAAACTGGTGTAAGCCACATATATTCATAGATTAATATGTTATTTTGGCTATACATATTCATAGATGAATTTGATTCGTATGTGTTCTAAGTCACATCTATTCATTGATAAATCCATAATGTAAAGTGGTGTAAGCAACAGATATGCACAAGTACGTTTAGCTATTCGTAAGTATTTTAAGCCACAGATATGCATAGATTAATCCAATATGTAAGCGATGTATGTCACATATATTCACCGATATTCATAAATAAGTGAACTATTTTAGTTTGTAAGCCGCAGATATTCATAAATAATACTGCTATGTAATCCATACATATTCATAGATTAACATCTGATTCGTATATATTCTAAGTCACAGATATTCATAGATAAAGCCATAATGTAAAGTGGTGTAAGCCACAGATATATGAGTAATTTAACTATTTGTAAGTATTCTAAAAAATCGATATTCATAGATTCATCTGCTATGTACCCATGCATATTGATAAATAAATTTGATTCGTATATATTCTAAGTCACAGATATTCATAGATAAATCCATGATGTAAAGTGGTGTAAGCCACAGATATTCATAACTTATTTAACTATTCGTACGTATTCTACGTCAACTTCATATATTCCTATAGACAGTTTTGTAGGTATTCTTAGCCACATACATTCATATATTAATCCATTATGTATGTAATGTAAGCCATTTATTAATAGAAAAAGTGGTTTAAGCCCCAAGTATGCATAGATTAATCAATAAAGTAGATGGTGTAAGCCACATATATTCATTGATAAATATATTACGTTTGTGATGTAAGCCACAAATATTCATAAAAAAAAAATAAGCTATGTAAGTGTTTGAAGCCACTAATATCGATAAATTCACTTCATATGTATTCCAAGCCACAGATATTCATAGATAAATCTATCATTTAAGTGGTGTTAGCTACATATATTAATAAATAAGTGAATTATGTTACTTTTGTAAGCCACAGATATTCATAGATACATCATATTCGTAAGTACGCTAAGCCACCGTTATTCATAAAATATTCTGCTATGTAAGCCTAAATGTTCATAGATTAATATGTTCATAGATTCATCTGCTACTTTTGTAAGCCACATATATTCCTAGAAAAAATCCATAATAAATTTGATGTAAGTCACACATATTCATAAGTCTATTGACTATGAACGTTTTATAAGCCACAGATATTCACAGATCTGTTTCGTATGTTTCGTATGGCTGTATATGTTTGTGTGTGTGTTTTGTATGCGTGTATGTTTTTGTTTGTTTGTATGTACGTATGCGTGTTTGTATATGTTGTATGTTTTTAGGTATTAATGTTTCGTATGTATGTGTCATCTGTTTCGTATGTATTACAAGCCACAGATATTCATAACTAACTACGCTATATTAATGTTGTAAGCCACATATATACTCATATCTAAATCTAAAATGTAAGCGGTGTAAGCCACATATATTCATGAATAAGGTGACCATGTTAGTAATATAAGCCACATATATTAATAGATCAATCTGTTTTGTATGTAATGTACCCACAGATATTCACACATAGATAAATACTTTATGTAAGCTGTATATTCATAGATTAATCATATTCGTCAGTACGCTGAGCCACATATATTGATAGTTAATTCCTGATATGCAGGTCAAACTTACTCATAGATAAATATGATTCATATATATATATATTCTATATTATTAGATAAAAACATGAAGTCAGCTACAGATATTCATAAGTAACCTTACTATGTAAGTTTTTATAAGCCACAGATATTCACAGATTAATCTATTTCGTATATATTCCAAGCCACAGATATTCATAGATTAATTTGTTATTTAGGCGATACATATTCATACATAAAATAGGATTCGTATGAATTCTAAGTCACAGATATTCATAGAGAATCCATACTGCAAAGTGTTGTTAACTACAGATATTCATAAGTACGTTAAACTATTCGTAAGTATTCTAAGCAATAGATATTCATAGATATATCCATAATGTATAGTAGTGTTAGCCACAGATATTCATAAATAAGTGAACTTTCTTAGATTTGTAAGCCACAGATATCGATAGATAAATTTGTTTCGTATGTCACATAGTTTTTATAACCACAGATATTCCTACGTTACTCTGTTTCGTAGGTATTCTTAGCCACATATATCCATAGATAAACCCATTATGTATGTGATTTAAGCCACAAATATTCATACTAAAATAAGCTATATAAGTGTTTTAGCCATTGATATCGATAAATTAATTCGCTCCGTATGTAAGCCACATATATTCATAAGTAAATTAGCTATAAGAGTATTGCAAGCCACATATATTCATATATTACTCTGTTTCGTGTATATTCCAAGCCACAGATATTCATAGATAGATCCATAATGTAAATGGTGTTTCTTTAAAATAGAAATCTACCGAGTTAAGTTTGTTCCATTCCTTGTATTCCGTTTGAACCCCACATACTGTGGAGTTTCAAATAATTAATTAACAATTTGATAAATGATGCATTCTCGAAAAGATTTGCACTTCACGTGGCAGCCCTAGTTTCTGTCACACAATGAAAGTGGCCTGTACTGTAGGCAGTTTCATGAAATTCGCGATATATTTAGTTTCCTACGCCACTGCATGCAAATAGGCGGTATGTCACATGCACACTAATAGCAAAATATTTTGTTTATTTTGTACTAGGATTGGTTAGGGATCCAACTTTATCTAAAGTGGTCAATTATTTCTCCATGTACGTAAGCAAAGGCATAAAAACAGATCAGTTAGGGTGATGCTTGTATATATGGCATGGCACCTGTTTGCTTCAAGTTCACATCTGCTGCGAAACGTGTCAGCGTTAATGTTGTTATCTCGAGAAACAAATATAAGGAATTGAATGATGCACGTTTCAATTGAATGTCCTCTCATTTATCAAAAGTTGTAATAACGTAGAACGTGGGCTTACGTTCATGTATTCCATCAAGTCCAGGGATTGAAAAGCATGACTCTGTCTCTGAGTGTATGATTGTCTGCGTATTTGATTGTCTGCATATCTGATTGTATGCGGGTCTGATTGTCTGGATGTCTGATTGCATGCGGGCTTGCGTGTCTGATTGTATGTGCGTTGATTATGTATGTGTCTGATTGTCTGCGCTTATAATGTCTGCGTGTCTGAGCGTCTAATTATCTGCATATCTGAATGTCTGCGCGCCTGATTATCTGCGTGTCCGATTATCTACGTTTCTGGTTGTCTCCGGGTGTGATTGTCTGCGCGCAAGATTGTCTGCGTGTCTGATTGTCTAAATGTCAGCGTGTCTGCGTGCTTGATTGTCTGATTGTCCGCATGTCTGCGTGTCTGTATGTCTGTGCGTTTGACTGTCTGATTTTCTGATTTTCTTCCCTTCTGATTGTCTGTTGTCTAATCGTCTGATCGTGTATGATAGTCTGCGTGTATGATGGTCTGCATGTCTGATTGTATGCGTGTCTAATTGTCTGCGTGTCTGATTGTATGCGTGTCTGATAGTCTGATTGTCTGTTTGTATGATTGTGTGGCTGGCAACTGACTACTTCTGATTGGCTTCTGATTGGTTTCTGCTCGGCAGTCTGATTAGCTTCTGATTGGCTCTGTTTGGCATCTCTTTGTCGTCCGATTTTCGTCTGATTATCGTCTCACTGGCTTCTGATTGGCTTCTGATTGTCGTGTGATTGTCGTGTGACTGTCGTCTGACAGTTGTCTGAGAGTCGTCTGACTGACGTCTGACTGTCGTCTGACTGCCGTCTGACTGTCGTCTAAATGGCTTCTGAATGGCTTCTGAATGGCTTCTGAATGGCTTCTGGTTGTCGTCTGGTTGTCGTCTGGTTGTTGTCTAATTGTGATCTAATTGGCTTATGATTGTCGTCTGACTGGCTTCTGATTGGCTTCTGATCGGCTTATCATTGGCTACTGATTGTCGTCTGTTTGTCGTCTGATTGTGATCTAATTGGCTTCTGATTGTCGTCTGACTGGCTTCTGATTGGCATCTGATTGTCGTCTGATGGCTTCTGATTGGCTTCTGATTGTCTTCTGTTTGTCGTCTGCTTGTCGTCTGCTTGTCGTCTGCTTGTCTTCTGCTTGCCGTCTGCTTCTCGTCTGCTTCTCGTCTGCTTCTCGTCTGATTGTCGTCTGATTGACTGCTTGTCTGAATGTGTGCGTTTCTGATTGTCCGCGTGTCTGGTTGTCTGCGCGTTTGATCGTCTGATTTTCTGATTGTCTGATTGTTTGCGTGCATGATTGTCTGTTTGTGTGATTGTCTGACTGGCAACTGACTTGCTACTGATTGGCTTCTGATTGGCAGTCTGCTTGGCGTCTGATTAGCATATGATTGGCTTCTGATTGTCATCTGGTTGGTTGCTTGTCTGCATGTGTGCGTGTCTGATTGTCCGCGTGTCTGATTGTCCGCGTGTCTGCTCGTTTGATCGTCTGATTTTCTGATTGTCTGATAGTCTGATCGTCTGCGTGTATGGTAGTCTGCGTGTCTGATTGTATGCGTGTCTGATTGTCTAATTGTTGGCGTGCATGATTGTCTGTTTGTATTATTGTCTGACTGGCTTCTGATTGGCTTCTGATT